>CM062235.1:10529630-10581078 GCA_031216185.1 Syzygium aqueum | reverse complement strand
TATTAAGACCGTTTGTTAACAGAAGAACAACTCGACTTCGATAACTAGATGACATAGGCTTTGATCCAGAAGAATTAAAGGTTCTCAGTTCTGTGGTAAAAAGTATTAAGAGAGCCCATAACATCAGAGGAGAGTGAGATGAAAGGAAGAACAGAAGTTGGACAGGCAGATAGAGCCGCAAATCTTTTTCTTGGCACAAAGCAGGCCTGAGATCTCAGATTTGTAACTCCTTTACATTAATGAGGCTGTGTCCATGGCCTTATCCCACGATGGAAGAAAATCATATAATAACAAATAGAAGAAAAGAAAAGCGAAACCAACCATGAAACTATACACATGAGACACCACTACAGAATCAATATTCTAATCTTGAGGTAAAATCACATTGCAAACTAAGAATAGCTCCTTTCGGCCAGATACTAAAGAAAAAGAACTGACAGTAGCTCCGAACATAAGATAAAACAAGTAACTATCAAATGATACAAGCCAACATTCTCCACAATCTGGCAGTGACTGCCATCACAACAAACAGAACCTGTGCATCAATCGTCAATTCGAGAAAGAATAAACATCACAAACTTGTAGCTAAATGCATTATTGCACTTTCGAACACCCATGAAGGGGCCTTACAAACAACTAAAAACTATCACACTTACTTGAACACCAGCGCTGAAGTCTTGTAGACTTTAATTGCCAATTCTTGCCCATCAGATTTTGTTGGATGATAGACATTTGCCTAGAAAAGTCAGAGTGACAAAAGGGTCAAGAGACTATGCAGTAGTAGCAAAAAATATGAAAAGATCACAAGTAAAATTGCAAAATTATAACGATGATGTGGAGAAGTTCCACCTACAAAGGATAGTCAAGCAACAAGAGAAAAGAGAAGTTTAGGACCTCCAGGGGGGAAGCGCGGATATGAGTGGGAGAGCTTCTGGCTCCGATTGGACAGGCGCTGAGGAGTGGACGACCGGGCACGCGTGTGAAGCCCTCCATGAGCATTCGGACGTCGCGAATTGGGAGCGAAGGGGCTCCTCCGTCCGCCCGCTTCTCCCGCCGTCTTTCAAGTCCAAACCATTCTTACGCGCTCTCGATTTCTGAATCCGACGACCGTACCACCTCCTCCTCCGCCTCCTCTTCCCCTTCTTCAATTCCTCCATTCGCTATTTCCTAATCCTACTGCCACTGACTCTTCCTCCTGCCTGGACGCCTCTTACAGCCAAACATCAAAGTTCCATCCCTGCGAGGCTGGCTGGTTCTACACAGAGAGAGACACCTGAATAAGGGACGCGAAGGGGGCTGATCGACGGCAACGGCACTCCAGAGGCGGAACTTTTGCGGCGGAAGCGACGAGCTCAGCTGGACTCAAGGCCACGGAAGCGGCTGAGCGACACGAAAGGGGCGGAGATTGGTCAATGATGGAGAGCTGCGAGCGTTGGGTGCCGTTAGTACAGTTTTAGGCTAGTATACTCATAAAAGCACGTTATGAATCACAAAATTGAAAGAATCAATCCTATAATAAATTTTAATAATTTTTTTATCTTTATAATCCAAAATAAGCTGTCAATTTCATAATAGATTAGAACTGTCACATAAATATTTCTCGTGCCATTATACCAACTACGACCAAAATATTGGGCCAATTATAAATTGTTATCACTAGATAAAAGTTTTGACCCAAAAAAAAAATCACTAGATAAAAGCTCCAACTCGACCATTATCATTGTCAACAATTTAAAATAAACGTGTACATTCCATGAGAATAAGGTAAGGTTCACCAAATACAGCATATGTATATAGTAACAATCTCTCTTCTTTGAATCAAAAAAATATATTACAACATGACATGCAACAAGATTGATACAATAAACAAACACAATATGATTCTGTGCGCTTCAAGAATCAAACTGAACTTCGAAAATTGGCACATCGTTGGACGATTGAACAGTCTCCTTAAGCCAGCTGAAAACTTGCTCGAGCACACTGCACAATCCCAAAGCAAACACTAGCAAGCACATATTTACAATCATCCACATTACTAGAGACAGGCTTATCCAGAGAAGCAACTCGGCGCCAAGAGTCCTCGAAATGATGTACAAGTAGCAGTATATCCAGTTTAGGGTTGCAATTTTTTTACATAAAAATAAAGATAATAATAATAATTAAAAAAGAGCTAGTTGAGTCCGAGGGCAAGCTGAGTTAGTCAAGTCAGCCGACGCAAAGCTAGCCTTTTTTTTATTATTATCTTTTTTTAATGTGTCAGCTAGCTCTTCTTATTATTATTCTTATCTTTTTTTAATGTTAAAAGGGAAATGAGTACAATAGAGTTTTCAGACCTAATAGCATCATTAAAACACGCTCTATTCTCTCATCTCTCTCTCTCTCTCTCTCTTTTCTTTAACATTAATATCGCACCACAATATTTACATTATTTGGGCTAAAAGGTAAAAAGGTTAATTGTCCAACGTAATCAAACATTAGTATTGCTAGAACAATTTGCAGAGGTTAGCTAGTTTGATCAAATTTACCTCGATATACAATCATGTACCTAAATCATCAATTAATAAATGAGAGTCATATAGGGTCGCATCTATTTTTTCAAATAGCCATCTATCTATAAGTTAGGTATGCACAAACATGATTTAACGACAAAGTAAACTGTGCAATTCCAATTCCCTCCAACCGAACAAAAAAAATTTGTACAATTCTTAGGTGTTTAAAGAATTGATATGTTAATAAGTTCTAAGAAAATTTTAGTTTTTTCCTTAATCTATGTTGCATTTATATTGTTAAAATAGAAGTTTCGTATTTCTAATTAATTATCTTCCTTAGGAAAGGATATTCTAAATGAAATGCTAATCCATCTAGTTAATAATAATATTAAACTATCTTACTAGAAACCACACGTGAATGCCCCAGTTATTGAATAAAAAGTAGACGAAATATCATATTAATGGCCTACAGTTAAGCTACATATTATGAGAATAAATTACATAATTGTGAACTTGAATATACTCTGCATAAATTAGAAGAAGAAAATCCAAAGGTTTTCCATATTGCAATGTACGGATGAAGAAGCACCTTTTACTTGATTTGGGAACGTCAAGGAAGCCAGTTGCCTTATTCAATTTCTCATATTTATCAAATCGGGTGGATGCGTGTGCACTCCCATCCGACAATTCACGGGTTGGCACTTTTTCAGTCAGCGCATGGGAAAGAAAGAAATTCCATGGACAACGGAAGCAGTCATTGAGGCCAACAACCAACGCCGTGGGATCAGGTTTCTTTTCGCCGTGGCAAAAGAATCTATTAATGGATTCAATCAATCTAATCCGAAGACAATTAATGGTTGGCTGCCATTAGTTTAATCCAATTTAATCCGTGTCTTCAGACTAAGATAATGGTGGCCACCGAATAATTTAATCCATGTCATCGCCGCCATTCTTCGGAGGATCGCCATTAATTTAATCCGAGGAATGTCGGGTCTTCGGCACCGTTATTTTAATCCAAAGACCCAAAATATCATTAATTTAATCCAAAGACCCTAAATCGAAATGCTCCAAAGAATGGTGGCAATGGGTGGCTGTAGTAATGAGCCATTTGAAGGGGATGTGGATAATAAAATGGAATGATCTACGTCCAAGGCCTGCGCACGTTGAAATTGGACTCGATTGTTTATTCCTTTCTTTTTAGGATTAATATGATGAAATACCTCAAACTAGTATACATGTGATAAATTTACCCTAAACTAATTTTTTGATCACGAAAAATTCTAAACTGGTACATCTGTGATAAATTTATCCAAACTTAATTTTTTAATCACCAAAAACCTCAAACTGGTATATTTGTAACAAATTTACTTACTGTTAACTTGAATTAATACCACAAAAAATCATAAACCGATACACATGTGACAAATGGAGGGTAAAACCCCAAACCGGTACATCTGTCTACTATCCCATGCCATTCAATTGAGAAATTTGACTATAAAATTTAACGGAAACTAACGGAAGGTAAAATTGTTAGAAGTATACTGATGTGCGATTTTTTTAGTGGTCAAAAAATTAATTTGGGGTAAATTTATCATAAGTGTACTAATTTGAAATTTTTCATGATATTAATCCATTCTTTAAGGAACTTTCTAAGACATTTTGGTTGTGTCCTAATCAAAGAAGCCAACGTGGTCGACTGTCTCGTAGGACACTCGGTCATAATTGGTGATTTGGTTTTGAAGTTTCAAAAGTGGATAGATTTAAGGAAGGCTTTCCCAGTAGTTTTTGGGTTACTGTCCAAAACATGCTGTTATTCTAACAGTAGATTAAGTACAGTCACATAAGTATTTCTTTTTAAAGGAACCTTGTTTCAACGTGTTAGAGATTTAGTTTTCTTTACGGTTTTGTCCTTCGTTTAATTTAATGTTGTGCCTTTATTAAGGCTTCATCTGTTTTGCGAAAAAATGAATGATTTGAAATTTTTTTTCCTAGAAACGATCCCTTGTATCGCTTATAAAAATGAATGAACAAAAAATATTTTCATCGTTCACAAAAATATTTATATATAAATTGTTGTCCATAATGAAAACATTTTTCATTAGTTAATTATTTTAAGTAATACGAGCTATTGTTTTTAAAAAAATATTTTCCAAATCATTCACTTTCCGCGAAACAAATGAAGCCTAAGCCAAAAAACGTGCTTTGCGTGCGAAACAAAATAAAAAGACATTAAACATATAAAAAGTTTTTGATAAAAGTCATATTTTTAGCACAAGACCCAACAGTGTTACTTCTTAGGACTAATAATTCAACTAGAAGTTTTGTAATATTGCTAAGGCTTATAATATTGAATCTCAAAAATGTTAGGACTAACATTTAAATAGCTATGATCAGGCTAATAATTCAAATAGAAGGAAAACCATAATAATGTTACGACTTCTACTGGACTTGCGGAAATATGCAAACGGGTATTTACACCCAAACACGGCAATAACACTAGTATTTTGGTCACAAATAAGTCATTTGATCCGATCGTCTATCGTCATAAAAACGCCATGTTGTCCATTTAACTTTTGTCTACACGAGTAAGCCTTGCGGTTACCATGGACTACAGTACCAAGATCAATCCAAATCTTGAAACAACTTTGTTTCTATAGCTTACCAATCCAATGGATGATTGTTCAAAAAGTCCTCAAGCTATTGTATAGTGGGCAATTCAGTTTCAAACTTTTCAATTTAATCAATTTAGTTTTAAACATTTTGACGATTTGCTAAAGTAATCCTTTTAGCCAATTGGCCAGAAATTGCTAGGTGGACACTAGTATCGTACGTGCCATGACCGGCATTGATGCAGACGATTTTTGTAATTCTTTTTTCAAGTTTTCCATAATTTTTCTTCTTTTTTTTCTCCTTTCCTTTACTTTCCTTTTTCTTTTTCTCCTATTTCCCTTCGCTAGCCACTGGGGCCTCAGAGATGGAAGTCGTCGGCCATAGCCCTCGCCAAAGGCCGGTGACCTACGTCGACCATAGCTGAGGCCCCATCGACTGACAAAAGGAAGTAGGGAAAAAGAAAAAAAACCATAAAATTTTTTTTAAAAAAAGCAAAAATAGTCCATGTCAACGATTTTTCGGCTAAAATTGACTTGAAAGACTATATCGGTAAATCATCAAAAGGTTAAGGACAAGATTGACTAAATTGAAAAGTTTAGAATTGAATTGGTATTTATATGATAGGCTTCAAACTTTTTCGATAATTTTTCCGAATAGGAAACATCACATTCTATTCCAAATAGAAAGATGAAACTTCATGGAAACTCTAATGGGGCTCAAATCCTAATAGATAGATAAGACTACTAATTCAACTATAAGAAAAATCTAGTAGTCTGCATCATAAAAACATCATGTTGTTCATTCAACTTTTGTCTGCACGAGTGAGACTCGCAGTTCGCATGAACAACAGTACCAAGATCAGCCCAGATCTTGAAAACCTTATTGCATAGATTAGCAATCAAATCCAGCATTACAACAGTAAACTTTAACATCTTCCCAACGGGATGACTGCCATTTCTCAATGAAAGACAAGTATAATGAAAGCTATCCTCTATGTCACATTAATGGCACGTTTGTGTATGATTCAATGAAAGCAAAAAGTTTCCGCTTGAATTTACAAATATACAAACTTCAAAAAATTTGTCACATATATACTAATTTGAGATTTTTTGTAGTCAAAAAGTTAGATATGGGTAAATTTATCACGTGCGTACCGGTTTGGTATTTTTCGTGGTATTAACCATTTTCTTTTCCTTCTTTCCATGTATGAAGATGGAATAAAACTCAATTTAAAAAAAAATCGTGGAAGAATGTCACACAAAAAATTCAGCACATGGTCATCTAGCATTGATGGACACCTCGAAACTCGAAAGAATGATTATAGCTTAAATCATCACTAAACCAGTTTTTAGTAAATAAGTCTTAAAATTAAAAAAGTAAAACAGAAAAAAAAATGGAAAGAATTCATGGGCCATTTCAAACCTTGATGGATTTGAATATTTTTAAATTTAAAAGTATTTTCAAATATTTTAATATTAACAAGAGTAGAATTTTATATAACATATATCTTATGGTCTCTTCAGCTAAATTATACCGAATTTGTAGCACCAGAAAAAAAAATAGCAGGATATGTGTCCTAGCAGCTTAATTCCTTCAATTGTTTTAGTAATATTTGATTTGCTAATTTTATTCATGTTTAATTTGTTTTAAATTGGTTAATTTTTTTTGGGCATGCTCTACTCCATATATAAGGGGAAAAGTGCTAAGAATTGGAGCCCGGGTTAGGTTGAGTATGGGCTTGGTCAGAATCGGGTCAAGTATAAATCGCTAATATTGTATTATTTAAAAATAGGTCAACGTGGGTTAGACCCGTTTTCGATCCAACCAAACCCCGACCCACCCTGTGTTAATACTGATTTAGGCATGGTGTTTGTCTCTTGAAAGCATTTGTTAACATCTTTTTCCCTTTCGGAGGGCAAATTTCAACCTTTAATTTCATGACAGCAATTCCAAATCAAGCCAGCCAAGCATTCTCAATTCAACGGATACAAACCACACATTTTTCTCACCCCCAAAAGTAAGTGAAGAAAATAAAATAAAATCACGGAAGGCGACAGAACCGGGACTCGCTGACGGAAGGCTTTTCAAGGAGATTTATTATTTTATTTTATTTGCTAGAAGGCCTTTCAAGGAGATGAGAGTTGATACCTCGGGGAATATCTCGAATAAAATAAGCTGGCTACCGATCCCTTCATGTCAGATGGAGAGAGAGAGAGAGAGAGAAAGAAGAGGAAGGAGCCAGGAAGCAGCGACGATGCGGAGGAACACGGAGTATGTTGAGCAAAAGAACACAAGTAAGATTCATCACGTTGTTGAGAGATGAGACACTGCCGCTCGTGCTCATCAGAAAAAGTGGCTTAATGACAATAATGCCTTGCTCATCTATGGCGTGAGAGTAGAGTTCTTTGACTTTGTTTTCCTAAGTCCCTACCAAAGAAGAACACCGACACACCAGTTTTTTTCTTTCCTCGTAAAGTACACGTGGATGGAGAGAAGGAAGGAGCCAGGAAGCATCAACATTCCAGAGGAATATGGTGTATGATGAGCAAAGAACACGAATAAACTATTTTATTTCCCTTTCCAAAGCCATCCCTCGGTCCCTTATATATGTGAATACGCCACTTTACTCGCATCTTTACCAAAAGTTTAAACGAATTTCGACCCTAATTACTCTCACACGACAACTCAACCCTCTCTCTTTCTTTTCAAATCTAGAGGTCTTGATAGTTATCTTTTCTTGATACGAGAATTAATCCTGTGAAAACGTACGTAGCGTGTATTAATTTAAAAGGATTTTAAAATAATATTATGGGATATGCAATATATGCACTTAGGTCTTTAGCCATACTTATTAATGCTTTTACGAGGCGTGAACCGTTCTGCAAGAAGAACAAGGGAGGGAGAGATTATGCGCTAACGGAAGGCCTTTCCAGGAGATTTTTTTTTGTTTTGCTCGATGGCCTTTCAAGGAGATGCGCGTTATGTCGGCCTGTCAGAGAGAGAGAAGGAAGGAGCCAGGAAACAGCAACAACGTGGAGGAACACAAAGCATGATGACATTACCACTTAAACCTCTCACTTTCTTTTTTTTTTTTAAATCTAGAGGTCTTGGTAGTTTTCTTCTCCTGATACGAGAATTTGTCATTTTAAAACACACATGGCGTATTTTAATTGAATAAGATTTTAAAATAAAATTATGGGATATGCAATATACGCACTTCAATTTTTAGCCTTACTCATCTATGCTTTGAGATTTCCCATGAGACCAAAATTAAAAAAATCCATATCGTAAGCGTAAAAAGTAAAAGACAAATGCTTTTAAGAAGTTAGATGATATTTTACGGGCATCACAAAAAGGTTAAACAAGCCTTCATCAACTGATTATTTCCCATTAGAAGAGCATTAGGTTTTTCTAAATACTCATTGTACATAAGTTGTATCACAAAGTAAAAAAAAAAATTGGCTCTGAAAATCACTTTAATTGAGCTCTAAAATAGCTATAACTAAGTTGTAAGTACTTAGCATGACTAAATACGAAAGGGATCAGAAATTAGTCGAAGAGTTAAGGAAATAGGGCGGAAGCAGCTGCCCTATGCATGAATCAGGAAAAATTAAAGGTAGAGGATATGCGTCCCCGGGCAGGTGTGGATGTCCCGCTCTACAGTTGAGATGGCACGTGAGCTATATTTCTCGTGTCCACATTTGTCCAGCTCACGTGTAAGTCCAAATTGGCTCTGAAAATAGCTATATCTGTCGTTTTTTTGGAGGAATTCCTCCATAGAGGGCTGCCCCCTCTCCTCATCTCTCCGTCTTTTAGCTCATGGGACTGTATATATACACAGACGAAGGAGCGAGCCTATCGCTTACTTCACACACACACAGAAGAAACAGCTCGAGATCAGAAAACGTTGAAGCGAGCGGGAGGATCTCCGGGGCCACCCCCAAAGCCTCTTCCTCCTGCCCTTCGAATCCTCCTTGCTCTCTGCACTTGCTTCCCCTTCTCCACGCCATGCCGAATCAAGCAGCCGCTTCAGAAAGGTAAGTAATTCATTCACGTGAACATACTCTTCAAATCTCTTTGCTAAGAGAGCGATAAAGTAGCCGGTTCCTTTTCTCTTTCAAATCTATCTTTTCTTCCGATAAATTTCTTCTTGATGTAACGTAGGGTCAACGAGCAACCACAACAGGAGCAACAACAAGAAAGTTTCGACTCCACAAAGAGATTCCACATTGCATTCACCTCATTCAAGCTGCTCGTCATCACGCATATCAATTCGCAGAATACTGAGCCACTGAGCTTGGCGGTTCTGCAGTTTTATATCATTTGCGAAGCCATCTATCTCATAACTCTAATCAAAGTGACTGGGCCCAAACGTCCAAACTTGATATACAGGAGCTTGTACATCGTTTTTGGGACTCTCGATTCCGAATTGCTTCTCTGGACGAGCTTGTCTCTAGTTATATGGTTGGTTGTCAATTTGTGCTTGCTAGTATTTGTTTTAGCATCATCCGGTCTACTCACGCAAGCTTTTGACCATTTTCGAGGGATTGTCAAGCTATTCGAGGATGTGGTGTCTTCTCGAGTTTAGTTTGATTTCCAAAGCTCCCGCAATCATTCTGTATTTGTTATGAACTTTGTCGTTGTTGTTTCATTTGTAACAAGTATTATTGATTTTGGGGAAAGACAATGTTATCATATGCATATTCTGAATTTGTCTGGTTGAAGGAATAAGTTAGGTAAGTTGATCCTTACCTTATCGCCATGTCATGTACTCGATCATTCTAATATCATTTGATCCTTTTTCTTGCCCTAATTGATTTTTTCTGGAGGTAACAAAATGGGCCCGCTAGCCCATTTTTCCGTTCATATTGGTTGGGTTGACTTTTAAAATTAGTCACTTTTTTTATGAATTGATTAAAATGAGTTGCAAGAAACAAAGGCTAACTAAAACTTGGTCTAAATGGATTTGACTAAGATTATATTTAAGGTTTAGATATGTTACTATTTTACTTGTCACATTTTTTTTCTTCATTTCTCTCCTTCCGAGGAACATCTAAGATAGAGAGTGATTTTAATGATTTATTTTGGTAGACCCATGATTTTTTTCTTTGGGTCACTCGTCACAAGTCATGTGGATGATAATGAAACTTTGATATTTCTTTTGTGTAAAGATCGATGGAATAAAACTCAAATTTAATAAAATTGTGAAAAAATATCGCACAAAAGATTTCTGGCAACACATGGTCATGATCATCTTGAAATATTAATTGCAGCTTAATTCATTCCTAAACCAGTTTTTAATAAATAGCTATTAAAATTTAAAAAAAGAAAAAAAGAAAGAATTCACAGGCCACGTCATTTCTTTGGTTGCTGTACATTGGGGGGCATATCTGGAAGTTGAACTTGGACGGTCCAAGTTGGACCTAAACAAGAAAGAAAAAGGTCAAGGCCTTTGGATTATAGACCTATGAAACTTAAAATTTACGTACGGACAGAATTCAATAACCTCCTTTAAAACCAAAATTCATTCAAGTTACTTCATTTATCGAAGCGTATGGTGTTGAACACCATCTTAATGTTCCAACTCTCGATGGATTTGAAAGATTTCAAATCTTCGAGTATTATCAGATTTTTTAGTATTTACAAGAGTGGAAATTTACGTCATATATGTATCTTCCCAGGCATGAACTCTTCTTCTACTCAATTAGATCAAACTTCTAGCATCGGGAGAAATAATAATAGGAGGTGTGCTTTACTAGCTTGATTCGTTGAATTTTTTAGCAATTTCATTTTTGTTATTTTTTTTCATTTTTAATTGGCTATGCTATTTTCCATATATAAGGGGAAAGATAGCTATTGGAGCTTGGGTTAGGTTTGGATGGAGTCCGGATCGAGTGTAATACGGAACGATAAAAGCATAGTCTTCGTATAAGTGTTACATGTCACTTCTCAAGGTATTGCGTTGCATGACCATATAACATCATCAGACATAAAAGTAAAACAAGCCAAAATTTTAAATCCGTACAACACACCCATCTTTGCATAGTACATAATAAAGATATTGCCATGGTGAATTATCAAAATAATGTAAGTAATCACAAAATAGTACTGACATAATCATTTATTGCTTCAATGCCATTGAGGCATTTCCCTTTTCCCACATGTCTCCTCTCAACCATTATTTTTAACAAGATCATCTCACGATCTATTCTATTCATATAATTGAAAATTTTCAAAAGATATCTGTTAACTCCACACTCATAGCTTTGTTTCCAACAATCCTCTCTCTCTCTCTCTCTTCCCGAACATAAATTGCATGGTTAAGGTACAACTAATTCAGGTTATTCCATGTGCTTTGCTCTGCTGAGTTCCAATTTTTATACGATCGATGTTCTTGTCATGGACACACACTGAGTTGGTCTAAGTCCAAAATCGAAAAGCATAAAGAAGAACGATCTAAGAATAATAGTTCAAACGAGAATATGAAACATCACATTCTACACCAAAGAGAAAGATGAAACTTACTGAACTCTGATAGAACTCAAAGCTAGATCTTGATCATTTCAATTTACGGCCACAAACAACTGATTTGATTATTTCGTTTGCCATCAAAACAACATCGTGCTGATCATTTAGCTTTGTTCTGCACTAGTAAGCCTCGCAGTTACCATGGACGACAGTACCAATATCATTCCAGATCTTGAAACAACTTTGTCGCATAGCTTACCGATCGAATCCAATATTACAACAGCAAAATTCGAAATCTTCACAATGGGATGATAACCATTTCTCAAGGAAAGGACAAGTATAACGAAGCTGTCCTCTATCTTAGATTAATGGCACGTTAGTGTATCTTCAACGAAAGCAAAAAGCAATTTTTATTCACTTTCCCACCCGAATATAAAACATTATACAAGTTTCAAAAAATTATGGAAAAATTATTTAAGAATTTACGTGTCAAAATTTATGTATCGTGAAAGTTTCAAGATTTACGGGGTAGAAAAAGTCAATATGTAGCCATCGTAACCATAAGCACGCCACACGACTGCATTTTCCTACTCCATGGTCCCAATTTAGGGCCCGTTTGGTTCAGCATTTGGGGAAAGTCTTTGGCTAAATGCAAAGGCCTTTAGCCTAAAGGACTTTGGAAAAATGCAAGACTGTTTGGTAAACCGTAACTGAAAAAGTGCTTTGGGGAAATGCTAGACTGTTTGGTAAATATAAATTTGGAAAGCACTTTGGTGTGACTAAATCAAATTTTTAATTTTAATATTTTTAAAATTGAAAAAAAGAAACAATGACCGTAACTTTGAGTTGGGCTTGACCTTTTGCACGATCTATACCACATCAAGTTTCAAAGATTTTATATACTTTCTTCTTTCTATATATACTGCATTAAAATGATATCTTTAGTTTACATAGCTAGGTGTGAATGTTACGTTGCGCTTTTTGAAGCACAGGCACTCAAAGGGGCTTTGGAAGTGGAGAACATGTATGCAAATGTCTATGTTGGCATGCGCTACTGGTATCCCTTCACCAAGGAGGCAGTTCAGTAGGTCGTTGTCAATTCTAAAGAGGATATATAACATTCTTAAGAGGTTGTCATTGCACTATAATAAATATGGTCACATATGTCCGCAAAAAAGAAGTACGTTATCCTTAATATTACAAACCTCCTCAACGACTTTGTAAGCTCATGGCTATTTCATCACGTAAACGTGTCATGTCGGAAGATGCATTATTATTTGAAGCACTAACCCCCTCACTTGAATTATCATGGTCATCTGAATATCCATAATCAGGATCTAATTCTGCTTGTTCAAAATCTATATCACTCACAGCATTTCTTCGTATATAATTGTGCAAAGCCATTGTCGCTACGACAATTTGCACTTGCTTTTCATATGGATAACTGGGCATATGAGTTAGAATTCCCCACTTCTGTTTTAATACTCCAAAGGCTCGCTCAATTGTTGAGCGTAGTGAGGAATGAGCACGATTAAATACTTCTCGATAACCTGTAGGCAAAGAACCTTCTCGAAATTCTGGTAAATGATATCTAACTTCTTTATATGGCCCCAAATAACCCGTGTGATTTGGATATCCAGCATCTACCAAGTAATATTTACCTACACCAATATATTGTAAATCTAATCAACATATGCCACATAGATATATGGATATAACTAAACCATTAAATAACGAACCTAGAGGAGGATGGGGAAAATGTGCATCAGGTCTTCCAATGGCTTCATAGAAGATACGTGTGTCATGAGCTTGTCCCTCCCAACCGGCCCAAACATAGACAAATTCCATATTAAAATTACATATGGCTATCACATTTTGAGTCGTCGTTCCTTTTCGACCAATAAAACGGATTTGATCATATGTAGGTACCATCGCTGGGATATGTGTACCATCAATAGCTCCAATGCAATCCTTAAAATATGGAAAAAATCGACGATCTTTCTTGATTTTCTCCGGAACTTCCCTATATTGTCGATCGGTTGGTTGGATCAAATCTTTTCCCATATCACATACTTTATCTAAAACTAAGCTAAAGTGCCTACTTATGGTTTCCCCAGAGCGCTGAAAGCGCTCTTGTGCTAACCTATTGCTTATACCGTGTCCCAAAATATGAAGAAACATACCAACCATTTCTGCAACATCAGTATTTCTAGATCCTTCAAGACCATAGCGTGTTACTAAATCATGAGTTAAATTATTAAATACAACCTTATGCATTCTAAACATATTATAGCACCTTATAGGATTGGCATCTTCGCCCATCAACTCCTTTAACCATGCATAACCTGTATATGTCGAGGTCATGCAAGGTTGTCTGCAAAGGTATGTTGCTTGATAAAAAATTGCAACTCCTGTGATTGACACAAGATCCCAGAAGTCATTTTCCTCTTGTTCACGATTTTCCCTTGCATGTGAATCATCCATAACTGCTTCAAGTAACAAAACATAAGGCTGTAAGAGAAATAATGAATAAGCTTGATCATCCATCAAGAGAAACAATGTAATAACCATCCTATATATGCAAACTCAACCATATAAAGAGAACACCAATCAAAAACAATTCTCACATTAAAACATTAATAGAAATTGGGTTCACAGGAATGCAAATAAAGATCCATCAACAGAAACAAAGTAACATTACTCTCTTAAGATAGGAAAAAAAGTAGCATGACTCCCCTCAAACATGAAAACAATAAGATGCTAACATCTTATCTATGAAGACCTGACTCTTTTCCAAATTCATACTTGAGATACTTGACTCTTTTTGCATCATCCTTTAAGCTCATAAAAACCTGTCTATTGTCTATCTTTTCCTTCAAATGAGAGATTGCAAAATAGTACAACATTTCATCTTCCACAATCTCAGGTATGGTATCCAATATATCTATGAGCTCCTTGTAAGGACCGACTACATTGGTGGTTGCTTGAGATGTGGCGGTGGCATTGCTCCTACTTTCAACAGCTGCGACTAGCCTGTTAATTTGTGTCCCAAGCTCTTCTCTTGTGCTCAATTTCTTATCTTTTTTTCCTCGAGCTTGCCTCGTTGAAGTTGGCGCGGCTCTTTTCCGGCTTTGAGTTCCAATTGGTTCAACAATGGTTTCATCTACATGACACTCCAAATTTTCATCAGTAGACCCTGCAACATCATCGATACCAGGTTGTGTGACCTCAACATCATTATTAATACATAAGCCTTGCCCAGGATTCCATGTGACTCCTCCAGTAGCAACTGTATCTCTAAACATCATATCTAACTTCTCTCCAAGATCAGGGTGTATACCTTTCGTCCTAAAAGCCTTAAACTTTGGATTGACCTGTTATAATAAAGC
Source organism: Syzygium aqueum (assembly GCA_031216185.1). Taxonomy (NCBI): domain Eukaryota; kingdom Viridiplantae; phylum Streptophyta; class Magnoliopsida; order Myrtales; family Myrtaceae; genus Syzygium; species Syzygium aqueum. The sequence continues at coordinate 10,566,122 of CM062235.1, read as the reverse complement.
ATTTGTGTAAGTTATATCATTGAAGGTGATCCTAACACAAAAGTATAAAAAAGAAGGGATGAAAACCTGAATTTTACTCTCCCACCATTCGTCACTCGCATCAATGGTTTTCTTCCTTGAATCCCAACCTAGTCCTGTTTCATTATAAAGCAATGACCTCCATCTTTTCCATTCTTCCTTGAGATTATCCCACTTACTCTTCATTTTATGCTTATCATACTTTTTTCCTGTTAGCTCCTCAAACTTGCTAATTATGATTGTCCATCCATCCCTTTTGTTGCTTGCAGGACGATTGCCTTTTTCAATTTGCTCAATGCACAACTTACAAAAGATTTCTACATCTTCCGAGCTCCAAAATGCCTTTTCTTTTGATGAACTTGCCATCTACTAGTATAGTAACATGAACAAATTTGGGAAGCAAAAACAAACAAGATTAACCATGAACAAATTCGAATGAAGACATGCATTTCTTAACACACAAATAACCAATCAACTCCCATATGTTCATTACATAACCAATTGAACAAAAAAAGGCAAAATTCCGTGCTATTCAAACTCAGAGGGATTACTCCCACTATGAATCCAACTATAATGAATGCAACCGTAAATCACAAAAAAAAAAGGGTCAATGACTACAAGAAACAATCATACTTTCTGACAAAGTTACACCTATTGAATTTGCTCTTATATGAGTACATCCCAACATGTTGTGTTATGAGAGTCAAGCCATAATGAACTATGAGAATAAAAACCTGGATCAATTAGCAAAAGAAATAAAAGACAAAATCTAGGTGGTACAACATAACTGCCCTAATATAAGAAATGTGAAAAACAAGCCACTATACATCCACTAGATATGCCCCCAAGAGCATGCTCTGTTTCTCATAAGGCCCATACTTTGTTCAGAGAGCCAAGTCATCATGGACATCGAGAAAAAAAACTTGGTACAATTCACAAAAAGCAAAAAAGAACAGAGGAATTACTAATGCTCGGAAGTACCTTTTTTTTATCAGAACATGCTAAATACATGGATATATATATTACTGATAGTTGAAACTTGCCGTTCTGATATAGAAAGATACCAGTCACTATAGAAGAGCTCTCATCATCAAATGCACTCATCATATTATTTGATTTACTGATGAGGACAATCATCTACTTGTATAGATAAATTAACCATTAAAAGTAAGTTGAAAGTAATTCTGTCCTGTGGAATGCAAATAGCTCACCACATTTAGAAATTACTAGTTGAACAATGATACTTTTGTTTTTTCGTATGAAAGGGGCACTAGTCATGTACAAGTGATGTGTATTTTCTTAGAGAAAGTCACCTCACATGTCTAATTGCCAACGAGGTTATGGATTGCCGATGAGAAAAATTCTTTTGTGGCTGTTGCCTACTAAGGTCAGTGATGGTTATCCTCAAAAGGAGCAGCAAACAGAGACATTAACTTAGCAGAGTGAATTGTTTCTCTGACTAAGAGACTCAACTCACAGTTCTAATAACCGAAAGTGAGACCGCTTTGTGAACAGAATGAATGCGAGCTTCTAACCAATTCGGCTGGACAAGCAGAATCGAAAGCCCTTTTGTATTCGTCCTGTGCTGTACCAAGGGTTGGCATTCTACTGTTCAAGTTCATTGCTTCTAGCAAACAAGTCGAACATAAACCCCTTGAGCGGCCGCACATATAATCAAGTGTTCAGGGACGAAGAAAACATTTTCGAAATGGACAAGAAGCAATGCATGACAGTAGATGAGTACCCCTTATCTAAGAATCGAATGCGCCTCAAATTACCTCTTTGGCAAAACAAAACCGAAAACCCTAAAACATATTTAAGACGATACAAGCACCAAAATCACGAAATGCACAAATTCCATGGTGAAATCACAGGAAGAAAAGGATAAAACCTCAAGGATGGCCACAAAATGCACAGATTTAAGCAATCAAAAGCACATCCGCTGGGGGGAGAGAGAGACGAACCTGTAGTTGAGTGAGGGAACGAGCGAAGCGAACGAACGAGCGAACGATCCGTCCGAAGGAAAGCGAAGCAACCAAAGTGAGTGAGAGAGGCGAGCGATCCGTCTGAAGGAAAGCGAAGCAACTGAAGTGAACAAGAGAGGCGAGCAGCTTCGCGCGAGAGTGAGACAAGAGTTGGGAGCAACAAAGGAAAATGGGTCAGCGAAGAAGAAGAAGCAGAACGCTAGAGATGGGGTTTGTTTTTTTTTAAATGGGCAAAATTGGACTTTCAACAAAATTTTGAGGGCAAAATAGGCAACTGATCAAAATTTATTAATGAAGGAAGTTGCATCCCGAAAATGCTGAAAAGCCCAAAGCACCTTCCCACCTGCTTTGGGCTTTCAGCATCCCAAATGCTGACTTTGAGCTTTCCATATCCCAAAAGCATTTGCCAAACGGTTCGGCATTTTGGGAAGGGGCTTTCGAGGCCGAAAGCCCCTTCCCAAAGCCGAACCAAACGGGGCCTTAATCCCTTCCAAGTATAACTCATGGGATGCTCCGAGTAGCGGTACTTGCATTTGTTGAAGAACATGTGCATTGCTTTAATATGTAGGCTGAACTTCCGTATGCTCACTAGGTTTGCAAATAGTCGCTCTCTGATTACTGTTTTTATGCGCATCATATCGAAAAGAATAATTGCCTATTACCTCTCTCCGCAACAAGGAATGCCTCCAAGCGAAGTAATCCTGCCTTTGGCCCTTCCTTATCGATAGAATATTTAAATATTAAATCACACATTCATCCACCAGTTTAAGTTTTTTGAACAATCAACAGTAGTCTCGTAGAATTTCACGCTAATTAACAAAAGAAAGAAAGAAAGAAAAAAGGCACTTGCAAGCATAGTGTCAAAACTGTTAGGATCGATGATGTTGTTCCTTAATCCTGAATTTGCAATAGTTCTTGTACACGGTTTCCAGTTGTTGACACCTAAATTTCACCGAGCATTTAGTTTAAATTTGCATAGAAAATTAGGGATTAATTTTTAACCCCTAAACAAAAATATTTAAATTGCATAGCATATAGTTTTAGTTTAATTGCATTTGCATCAAATTGGCGATGGCAATCGAACTTAAATTTTATCGAACGAGACTCGGCTCGCTCGAGATGCTAGGGCCGGGAATTTCACGTCACGTGGGCTTGGTTGTTTTAATTTGGGCTTAGCCCAAGTTAATGCAGCCCATTTAAATTGAATTAAGCCCTAAGCCCAAGTCTAAGCCCATTAGGTTAATTAAGCCCACTTAATTTGACCTAGATTCGTCTATATATACATAATGTTAGGTCAAATTATAGGGGGAGGACGTCATAATTGCAGATCTGAAATTTTTGAGAAAGTGAGAGAGAGAGAGAGGGACCGGCGCCCTAGTGGTCACCGCGCGCCGTCCTCCGAGCACGAGGCCACCACCGTCGCGACACACGTCTCCACGGCTTTGAAGAGAAGCTGCTGCTTCGTCGCTGTTGCTTCAGGCACGGCTACGAAGCAAGCCCCACGACGACTTTGCTTCTTCAAGTCATCCGCTGCTGCTGCCCTCTGCTGGGATGACCTCCATCTTCACGTGCAGCAGTCTACGTGAAGATCCCCTCCATGCAGCAAACGCGTGTGAAGGCTTCTTCGTTGGACCAATCAACAGCAGCTTCCAGCAAGCCTTCGTCGCCAATTCCTCTGCTGCGTTGACCACTCCTCGAAGCAGCAATAGCCCAGCAGGTCTTCAGTGAAGTCACAGCCCTGAAGTCGACGATTCCCCATGCAGCAAAGCTAGATCCTCCAGCGAAGTTCACTGAAGCAGTCCAAGTCTACGTCCGGCAGAACCTCCACGTCGCTGCTGCCCATGCAGTGTGCTGCCCATGCAGTGTTCCCCATCTGCAACGCCTCCCACTGTTCTCCAGAGAAGTCCATGCAGACGTGATTGAAACTCCAGTGAAACAACGGCAAGCGGCGGAGGTCCAACTGAAGTCCACCGAGAAGTCCAACGTGAGGTCCACCGAGAAGTCCACCGAGAAGTCTCCGCTAGAACAGCCTGCCGTGCCGGAGCAGCCACCAAAGCCCTGTCGGTGACGTGCCTTGCCGGTGATCCCGACCCGTGTCCCGTTGTCGGTCAATCGATCTCGATCCGTAGACGCAATCCCGATCCGAGTTCGAATCTGGTAGTTATCGTTAAATTAGGTAAGATAATTATCCGATGCACTTTTCAAAATATTCAATTTCCTAATTGGTATGTTAGAATATTCTATGGACATTTAGTGAATATTTGATTTGCATGTTTGAATATTCTATGAATATCATGTTGGAATATTGGATTGCTTTAGGATAATATTTGATGTCCGCGATATTTGAAATATTCGAATTAGGAATCGTTTCCTAATTTAGCAACGTATCGGGATGTCTATCCGACTTTAACCCTAAAGTCCGATACGCGGCGGTACGGAAGAAATCATTATTCTACTCATAACCACTTGAATACGATAATGATTTCGATTCGCTTTCCAAATTTGAATAATCAATTATCCGTTAATATCTATAACCCTTTAGATATAACCGATAATTTGATTTTTGTGCCTAATCAGAGTTTGAAACAAATATGGCGGATCGCGTGGTTGATTTGAATTTGATTGTTATCCTTGTTTTAAATTGTTTTCCTTTTCAAATAAAAGAAAACCCAAAAATATTTTCTGTTTTGATTTAAATTAGAATTTTTGCATGTCTAGGTTTTTTTGAATATATCCCGAAGGATGAGATAAATATCTAATTTAAATTAGGACTTAACGTGGCAAGTTTCCTAATTTAAATTAGGCATTATTTCAAGTCCTAACGGATTATTCACGTTATTTTATTATTCCGAATTTTCATAAACAAAAATCCCAAAAATAAATCATTCTAGGGTAGATTATGTCATCATATATTGCATGTTAACTTAGGTATTTTTGAATTTCGAATTTTAAACAGAAAATACCAAAAATAGAAATCATTAGGTTGCATGTTAAATTAGGCATGTTTTAATTCCGAATTTCATTTAATTCCGAATTTCATTCATTAGAAAATATCAAAAAAATATTCATTCATACGTCATTAGAATTAGATCACGTCGTCGCACGACATGTAATATGCATGTTAGGTTGCATTATTTCGCATGTCATATTTGCACGTCATTGCATATAGGTAGATTTCATTTAATAAAGTGAAAATCCAAAAAAGAGAAATTGAGTGAATGCTTTGTTAATTAGAAATCATATTAGGATTGTCTGTATGATTTTTCGCTAACAATGCAGATGCTTGCTGGATCCCGGGTAAGTTGTTCTCCTAAACTAGCAATTTATTTAATGCTTTGATTTATGGGTGTTAAATTGGTGGTTTGCGCACCCGCATGAACACCTCACATGTTAGTAATTAGGTTAAAATGGATCCAAACTGCCTGCCAAAATATTTTTGAAATGAAAAGGTACCGAAAGGGCGTTAGACTAGATCTAGCGTAATCAAGTCCCCGGACTTAGAATCTCTGGTTCGTAGGAATAAAACATATCTCCCTATGTTTTATTTAGGTTTCTAATCGACCTACCATAAACTGATTAGTGGCGACTCCAAGCATGAAAACGATTGCACGTTAAGAACTTAAACCCTAAGTTGCGAATTGGTAGGGCTTGGGAGGGCCCGAGTTAAGATTAGTCTTAATAATCCATTAGCCCGAGAAAATGATCAAGATTTTTTTAGGGTCGCGACAGCTTGGCGACTCCGCTGGGGACTTGAGTTAAAACTCTTAGTGGACTTAGGCCAGTTTTTCATTTCAAAAATAATTTGTGTTTGGCAGCAAGGATCCCAGGTACGTCCCTAACATTTTAAGGTGTTAAATGTTTTTGCAGTATGGGAGGTATAAGGGGAGGCATGATTGTTAACCTTTGTTTTGCAGGGAGGTGGTTGAATGTATGGTTTAATTTATGCACGAAGCGCTGTTTGATATAACCTGCTGTGCATGCCTTACATTTACACTACACCGCACACACTACCCGCTGTCGGACCTGGACGGCATAGGTTTAAGATGGTACTGAGACAGAGGATACCCCGACCAAAACCATTTGGTACGGGTCGCCCTCCTCGGTCCCGAATTTTCTTTCATGGTGTCATTGAGTACCCACCACGGTTGTATCCCACTCAACCCGGGTCGGCTCTTTGATCAAGTCGGAGTCAGAGGAATCCTAGCCTAACCACCACCATGACTGGTTTAGCTCGGTAATCCTCTCGTCTCTATTTTGCAAGCCAGAATCTAGGTAGAAATCAAACCTCACATTTCATGCGCATGTCTATGTGATTGCCATTTTTCTACCCGGTGAAGTAAGTTTTCTGAACCCTTTTTCTCGCACTTTATTTATGTTTCGTACATGTGGTCGGTCTATGATAAGTCTAAGTCGGTCATAATTTTTTAAAGCAATGATCATTGAATTTCTTTTCAAATGAAAGAAAAAGGAAAAAATAAAGCTTTGAAAAAATTACTTTCAATTGCTATCATTATTTTCCCAGATCTGTCATAAGTCATTATTTCCTAAGAAATTTGCCACCATTTTCACAAATACATGGAATAATGAAAAATGTCATGAAAAATGGGAATAAAAGAGACGATTGATTGAGTCATGGACCGATCGTTTTAAGGACTCATACTTACCGTGCTCTATTTTGCAAATCAGGTGACTACGGATCATCCACGGTTATCAATCCGTCACTCGAGCCTTGCTAAGCAGCAACCTCGCCGAGTTCCTTCGTTGTTGCTCCTCTGCCACCGTGAGCTTACCGCCCAACATAAGCCGCAGCTCCATCCACCACTCACCGTTCTTGCGGCTACTACGGCTTCTCTGCATAAACGCCGTCCTTGTCTTTGTTTCTCAGAGCCCTATACGTCGGCCAGCCAAGCCAAAACGCCCCTAGCTGTGAGCCACCACCATGAGGAAGTTGCTACTCAAGCTAAGTGATTATGAATCGTCGACCACCGGCCGTTCTCGCCTGGCCATGAGAGAAAGTGCTCAGAGTAAAGTGCCGAACCGCCTCGCTGATATCGAGAAGGACCTGGAGCAAGCCTCTGTCACACTCCAACAACTCTCGAGGCAAACGGCGCATCTGTCGAACTACTTGAAACAACTCACAATGACTCGTCCCTTTTCTCAAGGGCCAAGGGTGATGATTCAAACGAAGCCCTTCAGCACCGACTCGAGTGACAAAGCAGTCATACCTGGCAGTACCATTGAGTCCCCTGACCCTAAGGAGTTGAGCATCTTACGTCCAAAGTTTGTAAAGCACGAACAAGGCAATCGGGATCCACTCGTTCCAACATCGCGGCCTCAGCAAAGCAAAGCACGACTGCTCCCTGGATGTCAAGACAGCCCATCAAGACACCCGTCCTCTAATCAACAACAAGGTGCTAGAAGACAATTTACTCTTCTCCCCAGGTCTCTATCCCAAGTATTGCCAATCCTCTGGAAAAAGGACTTACTTTCCACTGAGCCGAGGCGGCCTAATCCTGAACGATTCTCCAACTACGATCCGTCCAAAAAGTGTGACTATCACATGGGAGAAGTCGGTCACTCCACTAATGACTGCTATGTTCTGAAGTACAAGATTCAAGACCTCTTGGATACTTGGGCCTTCACATTCCGTGCTTCATGGCTCTGCCAAGGCCGAGACAATCTTCTCATAGTTCCAAATATCCGGATCACGTTCCCGGGTCCTGCGAAGATGATGTTCGAGGAGATGGAAGTGATCGACACGTTGGGGCAACCGAGTGGCAAGTTTGATTACTATGTGAAGTACTCGGCACCCCCAAGCTTTTATTTGGATCCCCGCGACGTTGTCCCTGACGGATGGGGAGGTATGGACGATCCAACGCCTCTAAATATAGAAGACCCCGACGATGTGATAGAGGGAATCACTACCCTGTTCGATGACATTTTCATTGGAGCTGTCGAGAAAGGACCGTTAAAGGGAATGGGCAGAGGCCCACAAGAGTAAAATCTTTACTTTTCCGCACATTCCCCTGCGTGGGAATTTTTATTGCTTTCTAGGATTTGCCCCGTTTCGGGTGCTGTTTTCATTTCCATTTCTAGGTTTTGATTGTTGCAATTTCCATTCAATAAATGTAATTCATTTTGAAATTATCAATGAAATTACAAGTTGTTTTCGTTTTTTGAGGGCATGTTGAGGTACATCAAACCAGCCCGGTGATGATATCCAACCGATAAAAGAAAATATAGTCCAAGGAGAATTCTGAGGCCTGGGCTTCTTCATGTTTCCTCGTGATGAAACTTTTTCGAAATGAATTTCAGAAAAATCAAAAACACTGAAAAAATTACAAAAAAAATGCGAGGATTAGCCCTGTTTGTCCTTCTGAATCCGCTGCTTTATGTTTCAGGGGCAATCTTGTGACGCATGAGGGTATGGGAACGGTCCAATCCGGTGAATCATATTCCGTCGAGCTTGATCCAGATGATGCCGATGAATTCGACGATTCCTCGGATATTCAACGCGACCTAGAACATCATGAAAGACCTAAAGTTCTGACGGTCGATCAAACTATCGCTGTCAACTTGAGTGATTCCGGAGAACCCAAGGAGGTGAAGATAGGGGCAACCCTTCCCGAAGGTGAAGTCAAACGCCTGGTCCAATTGCTGAAAGATTACCAGGATGTCTTTGCCTGGTCGTACGCCGATATGCCAGGATTAGACCCTTCTATTGTGGAGCATGGCTTGCCTACTAACCCCGGCATGCCACCCAAGAAACAGAAGCTGCGAAGAACCAAACCTGAACTTTCGAAGAAGATAGAAGAGGAGGTCATGAAATTATTGAAGGTGGGATTTATCGAGGTCACCCAATACCCTACTTGGGTGGCTAACATCGTGCCAGTCATGAAGAAAGATGGCCGAGTTCGGGTGTGTATCGACTATCGCGACTTGAACAAGGCTAGCCCTAAAGATGACTTTCCATTACCGCACATAGACGTTCTCGTGGACAGTACTGCTGGATTCGAACTGTTTTCTTTTATGGATGGTTTCTCGGGCTATAATCAGATAAGGATGAAAGACAGTGATAAGGAGAAAACGGCATTCATCACTCCTTGGGGTACATTTCATTATAAGGTCATGCCCTTCGGCCTTAAAAATGCCGGAGCAACGTATCAGCGTGCAATGGTAGCCCTTTTCCATGACATGATGCATAAGGAGATTGAGATATATGTCGACGACATGATTGCCAAGTCTCGACCCGGGGAGAGTCATGTTGATACCCTGAAGAAGTTGTTCGACCGACTCCGTGAATTTAAGCTCCGTCTCAACCCAGCCAAGTGCGTATTCGGGGCAACGTCGGGCAAGCTACTTGGGTTCGTAGTAAGCAGTAAGGGCATTGAAATCGATCCTTCCAAAGTGAAGGCTATATGTGAGCTACAACCCCCATCCACCGTGAAAGAAGTACGCAGCCTCCTGGGTAGACTGAATTATATAGCTCGGTTCATTTCCCAGCTCTCCGAAACTGCTAAACCGTTCTTCAAGCTTCTAAGGAAGAATGCTCAGGTGGAATGGGATGATGATTGTCAAGAAGTATTTAGGGAACTGAAGCAGTACTTGGTGAAACCACCAGTGCTAGTCCCTCCAGTCCCGGGGCAGCCTCTGATTCTCTATCTCACGATCCATGGCGAATCTCTGGGAGCTATGTTAGCACAGAAAGGTCCCAAAGACGGGAAGGAACGAGCCATTTATTATTTGAGTAAGAAGTTCACTGTCTCAGAATTGAACTACTCTGAAGTCGAGAAGACTTGTGCCGCACTTGTATGGGTGTTACACAGGCTAAGACAGTATACACTGCATCACCAGACTCTCCTGGTGACTGAGAATGATCCCATCAAGTACTTACTTGATCAACCGGCTTTGGTAGGGAAGCTAGCCAAGTGGCAGATTTTGATCTCGGAGTTTGATGTCCAGATGATGGCACAGAAATCAGTTAAAGGCCGAGTGATTGCTGATGTGTTAGCTGAGAATCCTGGAATCTCGGATGACGATGGATATTCCCCAGAGGACCGCATTTTAGTGATAAAGGAAGACGCGTGGACTATGTTCTTCGATGGAGCCGTGAACTTAACTGGTTCCGGTACTGGGGCAGTCTTAATATCCCCGGATAGGCAGCATTATCCAGTGGCAGCAAAGCTGGTATTCCCATGCACTAATAATATAGCCGAGTACGAAGCTTGTATCCTCGGACTTCAAGCCGCAGTGGAAATGGGCGTATCTAAGTTGAAAGTATTCGGTGATTCCGCTCTGATTATTCTCCAGACTGTAGGAGAATGGAAGACGAGAGATACCAAGTTAGTGCCGTATCATGAATACCTCGAAGAAATCATAAAGGAATTCGATGACATTTCCTTCGAATACTTGTCGAGATCCCACAATCAGTTCGCTGATGCGCTCGCTACGTTATCATCCATGCTGCAAGTGACTGGTGGAGTGGAGGTAGAACCCTTGAAGATTGAAGTCTTGACAAAGCCGGCTTACTGTATGGCTGTGACTGGAGAACCTGATGAAAGACCATGGTATTACGACATCATGAACTACATTCAGAGACAAGAATTTCCTGAGGGAAGCACTCCGGCTGACAGGAAATATATAATGAAAATGGCCTCAAAATTCTTTGTCAGTGGTGAAAAGCTATACAAAAGGTCTCATGACTCGATCCTGCTAAGGTGTGTGGACGCAGTTGAAGCCACCAGAATCATGCAAGAAATGCACGAAGGGGTATGTGGTCCACACATGAATGGTCACATGTTAGCCAAGAAGATCATGAGGCTGGGTTATTATTGGCTTAGTCTCGAAAGTGACTGTATCCAGCATGTTCGAAGATGTCATAGCTGTCAAGTTCACGGGGATAAGATAAATGTTCCCCCCACAGAGTTGCATCAGCTGTCCGAGCCATGGCCATTTTCAATGTGGGGCATCGATGTGATTGGCCCAATTAACCCCAAGGCATCAAATGGACACCGTTTCATCCTGGTTGCAATTGATTATTTCTCTAAATGGATTGAAGCGGCATCTTATGCGAGCGTCACTGCAAAGAATGTTGTGAGATTTATCAGGCGAGACATAATCGTTCGCTATGGTGTTCCCCAGGCTATTATCACCGATAATGGGACAAATTTGAACAACAAGTTCGTGGACCAGTTGTTCGATGAGTTCAAGATCCGGCATTTGAATTCATCTCCCTATCGTCCACAGATGAATGGAGCAGTTGAAGCCGCTAACAAGAACATCAAGAAGATCTTGGCTAAAACGGCCGAGAATTATCGTGACTGGCATGAGAGATTGCCATTTGCATTGATGGCATATCGAACTTCCATTCGAACCTCTGTCGGTGCAACCCCTTTTTCTCTGGTGTATGGCATGGAAGCTGTTCTGCCCGTTGAAGTGGAGATCCCTTCCCTGCGTGTTTTATCCCAGGTGGAGTTGTCTGAAACGGAATGGATGCAACAAAGACATGAGCAGTTGAACCTGATTGATGAAAAACGACTGAGGGCCATTTGCCACGGTCAAACCTATCAGCGGAGGATAGCTAGGTCTTTCAACCAAAAGGTGCGTCCAAGACACTTCGAGGTAAATGATCTAGTCCTAAGGAAGGTGCTGCCAATCTTTCCTGTTCCCGGAGGTAAATTCGCTCCAAACTACATCGGTCCATATGTAGTTAAGAAGGTACTTCCCGGAGGTGCCTTGATTCTCGCAGAGATGGATGGTCGTGAGTTTTCCAATCCTGTCAACGCTGATGCTGTGAAGATGTACTATCCTTGATAAAATCTCACATTTTGCAGCAAAAATTTTTCAGTATCTGGTCTTATACTTTGAATTGCAAACATTTCACTGATGAATAAATGATTTCAATCAACTTTGAGATGAAATGTGTGCATTGGCTCTAATTTCTGCATGATTATTTTGTTAATCAGTATTGTCGACTTCAAAGGGGGAAGTCTATTTAGACAATCTAATAACTCATACAAAATGAATTGAGTGTGTCGAATGAGGTACGTCGGGACGATGAAAGGCAAGCCCTATCCTACACACTGTCCCATGCATTAATCCCCAGTGAGAAAAATAAAATCCCCAGCGAGTGGAGTGGAAAAATTCCATGACTGCAAGGTGAAGAGTTCTCTCGCAAAAGGTACGATGACCGAAATGACAAGAGGCATTTCGTTTCTCTATCCCAAACAATACAGGTTATCCATTGTTTCACCTCTTTGAGCCTAAACAGTTGGAGAAATTCATTCAAGTTACCCCTGTCAAGAACCACCCCACATCGGGGCAAACTGGAGGTAAATCAGTATCATATGGTGAGAAATGTGTAGAAATCATCTTGCTCTCACTTGCATCAATCTTCAAGTGTTGCTTTTTTCAGATGAATTCATGCGAAAGTTCAAGTGCCTTAGGATGACGAAGAGCGTTTCTTTCTCTACCCTACACACATTTTTACCTTTTGTTGAGCCCAATTGAGCCTGCAAATTCATTTCTTAAACCCAGTTGGTGATCATCCCCCACACTGGGGCAAAGCAAAAGTCATCATTGTTCAAGCAGACTATCAAGAGTGTCAACTGAAGACAAGAGGCTTTTGAGTTCAAACAGCAAGTCATTCAGTTAAATTAGCTGGTCAATGTTTACCTCGTAAGAACATGTGTCAAAAAAAAAAAAAAAAAAGAAGAAAGGGGCAAGGAAAAGCAGTGTGCCTGGCAAAAGCAAGGTCAATGCCCAATGAAAAGTGTCAGGACACGGCATATCAAAATCCCCAGTGGACAAGTCCCAAAGGAATCAAGTGATGGATATCTGAAACCAATGGAGCGTTCACCGAGAAGATAATCTCTGGTGAAGAAGAAGACCGGTGACAATGCCAAGATGATCACCAACTTATTCACCCCAATTATATATATTTTGAGCCAAATGATCCATTCATTTCTCAACCCATGAGCCTAGCCTACGTTACATCCCTTACAAAGTCTCTTCAGATTAGGGCACTTGAACTAACGTAGAATTTCAGATGTTTATAAGCTTAGCTCGAAGAAGTGCGAGCAAGTACATTTCTATCTCATGTTGCAGGGTTCTTGACTTGTAAACCCGGAGATAATTGCAGAGTATTTTCTTTCAATAGCTTCGACTCGAAGAGTCCCCTTTGATAAGCCGTTGACCAAGCCCATGTTACAGTCCTGGTAAAGACCTCTTGGATTGGTAAGGTTGTACCGCTTGCGAGAATACTCAGACCCTTGTTGACATGATGAAAGTGCAAATGAGCGATTCTCAAATAAATCAGCCTTTTTCGATGAGAATGAGAGAAAGTCCTTTCGGATCGAAAGTCCCTCATTCGACATTTTCAAGATATCCGCTTGTGAGTTCGGATTGTCTTGTCATGATATTTCCCCAACGAAGTTTATAATGACGATTTGACAGAACCATCGTGCATGAAAAACAGTTTGGAACCATAGTGCATGAATATGAGTGTTCTTGCTTGTCCATGAATGCATATTCTATGTTGTTTAGAGTTGTGTCTAACAGGAGACATACTCTCAGGAGTCAGAGATATCGCCAGGTAAGTATATCTCTATATCCCTAACCTGTTCGAGCAATCGTCAGGCCCCCACATTGAATCAGTTTGTTACGATCTCTAGATGCCTTTGATGATGTTCAGGTATTTATTGATCAAGCCTTTTCAGGTACCTCTGATGATATCCAGGTACTTTGTCAAGGAACCCTCGAACATTCGGGCTAGCCCGTTTGTTCACCAAAATCATTGTTTTCACACAATCTCGAGAGATTCCCCCGTGAGACACCTATGGAGATGTATAGGTGCCGCGGCCAAATCTTTACAAATACCTATGGAGATGTATAGGTATCTTGTAAAGGTCGAAATTTTTCTCTAATCTCAAGAAGATTCCCCCGTAACTCACCTATGGCGATGTATAGGTGAAGCGGCCAAATCTTTACTAGTGTCTATGGCGATGTATAGATGTCTAGTAAAGGTCGGAATTATTCTTTAATCTCAAGTATTCCCCCGCGGTATACCTATGGCGATGTATAGGTACGGCGGCCAAATCTTTATAAGTGCCTATGGCGATGTATAGGTATCTTATAAAGGTCGGAATACTCTCTCCCCCGGATATTCCCCCGCAACTCACCTATGGCGATGTATAGGTGGAGCGGTCAAATCTTTATGAATACCTATGGCGATGTATAGGTGGTTCATAAAGGTCGGAATATTCCCTCAACCCCCAGGTTTTCCCCCGTGTCTCACTTATGGCGATGTATAAGTGACGCGGCCAAATCCTTATGAGTACCTATGGCGATGTATAGGTATCTCATAAGGGTCGGAATATCCTCTAGTTCCCCCGCGACGCACCTATGGCGATGTATAGGCGCAGCGGCCAAATCTTTACAAATACCTATGGCGATGTATAGGTGGTTTGTAAAGGTCGGAACGTTTTTACACTTTTTTTATCTCACGAATCCAGGTGATGATTGGATACGTTGAGTTTTCTTCGTGTTCGTGTGTTTTGACTTAACTGCAGATCACCGACACTCATCAACCGTTTATCAGGCAATACCTATGGGACTGAGCCCAGACATTTGCCAAACGATATTCCAGTCAGAGTTGTGCCTCGAATTGCATTATCTCGCACCAGTCAGGTAAGTAATTCCAGGTATGTTTTCTTTTCATGTCAGCACGCATCATTTCTTATTGCATTCAAAATGGGACTCATAATCCCGACAAAAATAACATTCATTGCATTTTGCATGGTTGAAATTTAGGCATCATTTAGTCTTTGAATGCAACCTCTGCGAGCTCACCTTCAAAGAGGGGCAGCTGTTGACACCTAAATTTCACCGAGCATTTAGTTTAAATTTGCATAGAAAATTAGGGATTAATTTTTAACCCCTAAACAAAAATATTTAAATTGCATAGCATATAGTTTTAGTTTAATTGCATTTGTATCAAATTGGCGATGGCAATCGAACTTAAATTTTATCGAACGAGACTCGGCTCGCTCGAGATGCTAGGGCCGGGAATTTCACGTCACGTGGGCTTGGTTGTTTTAATTTGGGCTTAGCCCAAGTTAATGCAGCCCATTTAAATTGAATTAAGCCCTAAGCCCAAGTCTAAGCCCATTAGGTTAATTAAGCCCACTTAATTTGACCTAGATTCGTCTATATATACATAATGTTAGGTCAAATTATAGGGGGAGGACGTCATAATTGCAGATCTGAAATTTTTGAGAAAGTGAGAGAGAGAGAGAGAGGGACCGGCGCCCTAGTGGTCACCGCGCGCCGTCCTCCGAGCACGAGGCCACCACCGTCGCGACACACGTCTCCACGGCTTTGAAGAGAAGCTGCTGCTTCGTCGCTGTTGCTTCAGGCACGGCTACGAAGCAAGCCCCACGACGACTTTGCTTCTTCAAGTCATCCGCTGCTGCTGCCCTCTGCTGGGACGACCTCCATCTTCACGTGCAGCAGTCTACGTGAAGATCCCCTCCATGCAGCAAACGCGTGTGAAGGCTTCTTCGTTGGACCAATCAACAGCAGCTTCCAGCAAGCCTTCGTCGCCAATTCCTCTGCTGCGTTGACCACTCCTCGAAGCAGCAATAGCCCAGCAGGTCTTCAGTGAAGTCACAGCCCTGAAGTCGACGATTCCCCATGCAGCAAAGCTAGATCCTCCAGCGAAGTTCACTGAAGCAGTCCAAGTCTACGTCCGGCAGAACCTCCACGTCGCTGCTGCCCATGCAGTGTGCTGCCCATGCAGTGTTCCCCATCTGCAACGCCTCCCACTGTTCTCCAGAGAAGTCCATGCAGACGTGATTGAAACTCCAGTGAAACAACGGCAAGCGGCGGAGGTCCAACTGAAGTCCACCGAGAAGTCCAACGTGAGGTCCACCGAGAAGTCCACCGAGAAGTCTCCGCTAGAACAGCCTGCCGTGCCGGAGCAGCCACCAAAGCCCTGTCGGTGACGTGCCTTGCCGGTGATCCCGACCCGTGTCCCGTTGTCGGTCAATCGATCTCGATCCGTAGACGCAATCCCGATCCGAGTTCGAATCTGGTAGTTATCGTTAAATTAGGTAAGATAATTATCCGATGCACTTTTCAAAATATTCAATTTCCTAATTGGTATGTTAGAATATTCTATGGACATTTAGTGAATATTTGATTTGCATGTTTGAATATTCTATGAATATCATGTTGGAATATTGGATTGCTTTAGGATAATATTTGATGTCCGCGATATTTGAAATATTCGAATTAGGAATCGTTTCCTAATTTAGCAACGTATCGGGATGTCTATCCGACTTTAACCCTAAAGTCCGATACGCGGCGGTACGGAAGAAATCATTATTCTACTCATAACCACTTGAATACGATAATGATTTCGATTCGCTTTCCAAATTTGAATAATCAATTATCCGTTAATATCTATAACCCTTTAGATATGACCGATAATTTGATTTTTGTGCCTAATCAGAGTTTGAAACAAATATGGCGGATCGCGTGGTTGATTTGAATTTGATTGTTATCCTTGTTTTAAATTGTTTTCCTTTTCAAATAAAAGAAAACCCAAAAATATTTTCTGTTTTGATTTAAATTAGAATTTTTGCATGTCTAGGTTTTTTTTAATATATCCCGAAGGATGAGATAAATATCTAATTTAAATTAGGACTTAACGTGGCAAGTTTCCTAATTTAAATTAGGCATTATTTCAAGTCCTAACGGATTATTCACGTTATTTTATTATTCCGAATTTTCATAAACAAAAATCCCAAAAATAAATCATTCTAGGGTAGATTATGTCATCATATATTGCATGTTAACTTAGGTATTTTTGAATTTCGAATTTTAAACAGAAAATACCAAAAATAGAAATCATTAGGTTGCATGTTAAATTAGGCATGTTTTAATTCCGAATTTCATTTAATTCCGAATTTCATTCATTAGAAAATATCAAAAAAATATTCATTCATACGTCATTAGAATTAGATCACGTCGTCGCACGACATGTAATATGCATGTTAGGTTGCATTATTTCGCATGTCATATTTGCACGTCATTGCATATAGGTAGATTTCATTTAATAAAGTGAAAATCCAAAAAAGAGAAATTGAGTGAATGCTTTGTTAATTAGAAATCATATTAGGATTGTCTGTATGATTTTTCGCTAACAATGCAGATGCTTGCTGGATCCCGGGTAAGTTGTTCTCCTAAACTAGCAATTTATTTAATGCTTTGATTTATGGGTGTTAAATTGGTGGTTTGCGCACCCGCATGAACACCTCACATGTTAGTAATTAGGTTAAAATGGATCCAAACTGCCTGCCAAAATATTTTTGAAATGAAAAGGTACCGAAAGGGCGTTAGACTAGATCTAGCGTAATCAAGTCCCCGGACTTAGAATCTCTGGTTCGTAGGAATAAAACATATCTCCCTATGTTTTATTTAGGTTTCTAATCGACCTACCATAAACTGATTAGTGGCGACTCCAAGCATGAAAACGATTGCACGTTAAGAACTTAAACCCTAAGTTGCGAATTGGTAGGGCTTGGGAGGGCCCGAGTTAAGATTAGTCTTAATAATCCATTAGCCCGAGAAAATGATCAAGATTTTTTTAGGGTCGCGACACCAGTGTTACCCGTGCGCACACGAGACGGGAATGGAAGTAGGCGCTCCGCACTGAAATTTGACAATTGACGAAGACACGGCCGAAGTGTCTTAGAAAGTTCATTTGAACAAAGTAACTCCCCTATTCTTCATTTTTATAGATACGTCACGACAAATTTGGGCCATCGTGTACTTCCCCAAATCCTTATCGAAGATATGGGTACCCTCCCAAACAAAATAAACGAACGAATAAATGGCAGAATAGATGACCCATATATATTGCGATGAAGAGCTCGTTCCGTTTACTCACATAACTAAAAAACAATCCCAGAGTTCATAGAGCTTCGACTTCTCCCGAACATGGATGATCATGCAGCGACACTCGAAAGGTATGTAATTCATTCCTATGAACGTGTTCTTAGAACTCTGCTTAGAGCACGGATTAAGTAGCAATTGTCTTTTTTTTCTTTTGGATTTGTTTTTCTTGCTATTAATGTATTCTTAATTCGGTACCGGGACGACGAGCAACCACAACAGTAGCAGCAGAAAAATTTTGACTTAACCAAGAGATTTCATATTGTATTCACTTCGTTCAAGCTCCTTGTCATGGCACATTTAAATTGACATCATACTAGAGCGCTGAGCCATGCGATCCTGCACTTTTACAATATTTGTGAAGTCATCTATCTTGTAGCACTAATCAAATTGATTAGACCGATGAGTCGGAACCCAATATACTAGTACTTGTACATCATTTTCGGAACTTTCGATTCCGAGTTGCTTTTGTAGACAAGCATATCTCTGGTGATGTGGCTAGTCATCAATATATGCATGCTAGTGTTTACTTTAGCATGTTTGCTCCCGTGAGATTGTAACCGTTTTCGAGAGATTGTTCAGCTGTTTGACAATATGTCATTTTCTTGAGTTCAATTGGATTCTTAAAAGCTCTTGCAATCATACTGTATGTGGGTGTCAATCTTGTTGCTTGTCATTTATAATAGATAATTCTCATATTAAGTATTTACTTTTGTAGACCCATGAATATTTTTGGGTCAATCTTCACAGGTTATATAGATAATTATGAAGCGTTGATATTTCCATGAATAAAGATAGAATAAAACTCAATTTAAGAAAATAGTGGAAAAAATATCACACAAAAAATTTCTGGCAACACGAGGTCATCTAGCATTAATGGACACCTTGAAAGATTGACTATAGCTTAAATCATCCCTAAACCAGTTTTTAGTAAATAACTATTAAAATTAAAAAAGCAAAACAGAAAATTGGAAAGAATTCATGGGCCACTTCAAATCTTGATGGATCTGAATATTTTTAATTTTTTAGTATTTTCAGATATTTTACTATTTTCATATATTGTTTTAGTAATTTATTATTTGCATTTTTTTCATTTTTTATTTTTTTTAATTGGTTTGTTTTTTTTAAGTGCTATTTTCTATATTTAAGGGGGGAAATTGCTGAGAATTGGAGCCCAAGTTAGTTTGGATATGAGTTTGGTTCGGGTCGAATCGGGTATATGGGTCGATCAAGTTATATAACATAGAAAAATGGGTCAACTTGGGTTGGACCCGTTTTCGACCCAAGCCACCCTTTTGATAGATTTAGCAAATATCTAGTATATTGGTTATCCTCATGTACTACATTGCATGGATTTATGGCTATGATGACTATAATTGCAATAACAACCAAATTCGTAATAGTTATACATATGTACTTGAGGGCCTGTTACATCCTCTAAATGACCATTCTCCAATTATAACGTGCCGTGAACGAACACTTGAAAATTCTTGAAACACAATGAGATTTGTTCACCAGTAGCCATCGCATGATGCCTAATTGCCAAAAACAAGAGAATAGACGCTTAGGTGCTTTGTTAATACTGATTTGGTCGTGGTGTTCGCCTTTTGAAAGCATAGCCAGTCTTTGACCCTGCCTAAACAGTAGTCGGGGTTGGGTAACTCAAGAAAAAGAACAAAATGCGATTGGTATCGTACTCCCAAAAACAATGCCTCATCGACTCCTGGCCTGCCAAATTTCACATCTGCCTAATGATTGCATAGCCAATCTTTGACCCTCACCTCAATAAAGCAAATAGGCCTTTAGTCTCACGATAGCAACTCCAAACCAAGCCAGCCAAGCATTCTCAATCAAGCAAATAAAATCTATTCATTTTCTCACCTCCAAAAGTAAGTGAAAAAAATGAAATAAAATCACAGAAGGTATCTAATTGTCGATAGAGGACCATATCCGGAACTCGATTAGGTCATAGGCTCTCATAGCTAGCTCCTACCAAGACCTCCTTCTTTATAATAACTAGCGGAAAAAAAAAAAACAGAAGCTGCTACACAATTTACCTTGGAAGCATATACCGACATCATCTAATAACGATACCCTGACACAATACAAGACAGCATAAACTCATCCCTCTCGCTTTTCTCTAAGCTAAAATTGGGCTACTGCTAAAAAGTGCAAAGCCATCTCCACATCAGGTAAATTAACTTATCCAACAGGTGACTCACTCTCTCTATTGACAAATGCCAAAAAACACGTATATGAATACCACGGCTACGTCGACTAGCAAGGACTACCTAGTTTCTTGGGCTTTGGCCAACTTCTCCCTTATTTTCTTCACAGCCTTGGGGACTTTGTTTTTCCTCGCCTCCCTTTTTATCCTATTGGGTTAATACCACGAAAAAACCTAAACTGGTACACTTGTGACAATTTTACCCCAAACTATTTTTTTGACCATAAAAAATCCCAAACTGGTATACTTGTGATAAATCTACCCTGAAATATTTTTTTATCACAAAAAACCCCAAACTGGTATACATGTGACAATTTTACCCCGAACTAATTTTTTAATATTATTTTTTATTAATTTTTCTTTATTTTTATCTCTGGCCGATCGCCGGACTGGCGACCAACCAGAGCAGAATCTGGCGAGGTCGAGCCTCGTCGTTGCAGGGCGAGGTCGGCCTCGCCCGGCAACGGCGTGGTCAAGCCTCACCGGATCTGGCGAGGGCGTGGCCCCGCCCGCTACTGGCGAGGCTCAACCTCGCCGGCGTTGGGCGAGGCTGACCTTGCCGTTGCAAGGCGAGGCCGGCCTTGCCAGCGGCCGGCGGGGCTACGCCCTCCCCAAATCCGGCGAGGCTCGACCTCGTTGGATTCTGCTCTGGCCGGTCCCCGGTTCGACGACCGGCAATCGGCCAGAGATAAAAACAAAAAAATAATAAAAAAACATTAATAAAAAAATTCAAAAAATAAAAAATAATATAAAAAATTTAGTTTGGGGTAAAATTGTCACATGTATACCAGTTTGGGTTTTTTATGGTCAAAAAAATAGTTCAGGGTAGATTTGTCACAAGTGTACTAGTTTAGGATTTTTTATGGTAAAAAAAATAGTTTGGGATAAAATTATCACAAGTATATCAATTTAGAGTTTTTCGTGATATTAACCCTTTCTTATCTGACCTCCTTTTGGTTCTCCTTCCTAGCAGCCTTCTTGTCAACAGGAGCTTGCACCTCAGTTTCGGAAGCCGACTCATTTCCTTCTGAATCTTCATCTACATCTATATCAGACTTGGACTTACTACCGCCAGCTTTAGCATTGTCGCTAGGATCGGTCGGCTTTTCTATAGCATTAGCATCCTCCATCGTGAGAGCCTTATGTAACCAGGTAATATTCTTGTAATAGATGTCTCCAGTGTCCTTCCCACTTGTTATCCAAATCACATCCTCTTCCAGATTTTTCACCAAATCTAGTGTCTTCGGTATATATGACTGAAAGAGAAAGCATAATATTAAGACGATTTGGTAGCAGAAGAACATCTCAACTTCAATAACTTGATCACTTAGGCTTTTCTCCAGAATTAAAGGTTCTCACTGCTGAGGTAAAAAGTATCAAGAGAGTCCATTACATTGGAGGAGAGAGAGATGTAGGAAAGAACAGAAATTGGAGGGAAAGATATTGTTGAGAATTTTTTTCTTGGCACAGAGCAGGCCTGAGACCTCAGATTTGTAACTCTTTTACAACGATGAGGTTGTGTCCATGGCCTCATCCCATGATCTCAAACATTTAGCATGTAACTTTCAATCTTTTGCCGAAAATGTACTTTACTTGCTCGACAGTTGTACGGTCAGCCTTCTCATTACTTTTAATTTTGCCAATTAAATCCCGTACACTTTCTTTAATTGAACCTGTCACTGTGCTGGACATGCCAACATTCATGATTCACCCTTCCCTCCCACTCCTGCAGTATTCATTCATACAGTTCATTCTTTTAACAAGTTAGGTGCAGAAGGAAGTGGTAGATATAGTACTAGTACATTATATATCAGCACATGCTTATTCAAGTATCAAAAGTTCCAAACCCAAAAAAAAAGTATCAAGATCTAAAATAACTTGTAATGTGCCAACCAAATTGACAACAGCATGAACTCAACATTTCTTTTCCAGTGAAAAGTGGAGGAATTTTGAAAATTGAAAGTTCTTATGAAGTTCCATCACAATTATGGAGGATGGTGAAAACTCAAAACTGTAGACAGTTGATACGGGAAGATAGTGAAAAGGAGATTCACTAGTGTCGTTTATCTTACTGTTACCGCAAGTTCACCCGGTGTTGACAAGGTATATATTTCAAGCATTGCCACTTGATAAGCATTAGCACACATATATCAATTGCAAAAACTGTTAGTGGTCTGCTCTAAGAATCAATTAAGGTTGATACTCTAATATTAGTTGTGGATTAGGTTGTGTCGGAAAATCGACCTTCACTATACTTAGGTAGTCATAATGTCTTGCTAGAGACCGCTAATGACTTGTGGGCCAAAGAAAGTTTTGAGCACACTGTTAATGTTTAGTGAACCTACAGAGTCACACACAATAGCGAACGGACTTAATATTTTCTGTGCGCCTTGATCTATTTAAGAAGTAGATTTTAATTTATTCTCTCATTTGAATTATCTATGCGGTCGTACGCGTTATAAGATAACGATTAAACGTACGATTAAATGTGGATGGTTTGGCGGGCCCAAATCGCCCGGCCCACTTCTTTTAATTTCGCTAGATAATGAGGCTGTATAAATAGATAGAGAATCGTTCTCTATCTAGGGTTTTTTTCGATAGAGTATCAAAAATAAAAAGGCGTTCAGGAAAAGGAACTTCAAGATCTTTCGCTAGCACGTAGATCGTTGGAGAATTCCGTTCGTGTGTGTGGATATCGGTAGAGGCGCAACACTTGGAGCGCTAATCCAGACACAATCAGTCGCTAATTTATCTTCGATCTGTAAAAGGTACGCTTCGAAATTCCCTTTCGATTTCAATATACACATGGATCCTGTCTAGGGTTCTATATTCCGCTGCGTTGTTTTTCGTTGATGAACCCTATAGAAACTACTAGTGAAGCCTATAGATAATTTATCATCACGCTAAAGGCATAATTTTAAGTACTTTATAAGAAGTCTTAGCCTTCTCAACTAACAGATCAAAAGTTGTGCAATCTAGGAAAGCAACCATTCTGAGCAGCATACTGCTCTAGTCACACTAAATCAATCACTAGATTCTCCGGCCCTTTCAAAAGAACAGCCCCTAAAAATAGAAACCAATCCTTGTATATACTAACACCTCCTCCTTGTTCAATTTTTTTATCTGTAAGAAGTTCTTCAAGCAGTCCTATCAGTGCTCCCCCAAAGCACATAAGATTAAAAATCCAATCCATTTTCACAGCTCATGTAGAACGCTAACCATATGCGACAAAGTTCAAGCATAAAGAAGATTTCAGACCTCCCTTCCTATTACCTTCAATTCAAACCTGAAAAAGAGGGAGAACCATGACTTTAGGATTTCCAGGCAAGCCAAACGCGTTGTGATCATCGAAGACAATCTCTAATCATCCCTAGTAGCAGAAAGGAGACATCAAAGGGGAAGCGCGGACATGAGTGGGAGAGTCTCTGGCTCCGGTTGAGCAGGGGTTGAAGCGTGGGAAGCCCTCCGCGAGCATTCGGACGTCGCGAATTGGGAGCGAAGGGCTCCTCCGTCCACTGCTTCTCCCGCCGTCTGTCAAGTCCGAACCATTCCAAGGCGTTCTCGATTTCTGAATCCGATGACCGCAACTCATCTTCCTCCTCATCTTCTTCTTCTCGGACTTCCACCATTCTTCCTTCTTCTTCTCCTTCTTCTTTAATTCCTTCATCCATTATTTCTAATCCTACTTCCAATGATCCTTCTTCCACAACGGATGCCCTGTTCTAACCAAACATCAAGTTCCAAAAAGGAAAACTCCGTGAGGTTGGTTACGGAGTGAACGTAGACAGAGGGAGAGAGGGAGAGGGAGAGCTACCTGAGAAGGGACGCGAAGGAGGACGATCAACGGCAACGGCCCTCGAGGGACGGAGCTTTGCTGCGGAAGTGACGAGCTCGACTGAAGAAGCGGCTGAGCACGACGAAGCTTTTGGCGGTTGAGCGACCCGACGGTCGGAAATGGGTGAAGGTGTCGATCGGCCGAGTGAACCGGATGAATGCGCGCAGGCAGGGCGTCCGGTTCAATTCGATCTCAATCCCTGAAGACAGAAAATCCGGATGGGACATCGGACGTCCTCAAATCGAATCCGTTGATCAGATCAACGGTCTCGATTTCAGGACAAAAAGGCAATGTCCTGAAACGCTCATGATTGCTTCTGGTTAATAATTTATTTTTGTAGACCCATGATTATGTTTGGGTCAATCGTCATAAGTTATATAGATAATTATGAAGCTTTGATATTTCCATGTACTATGATGGAATCAAACTCAATTTTATGAAAATCGTGGTATATTTCTGGCAACATATGGCCATCTAGCATGAATGGACACCTTGAAGGATTGATTACAGCTTAAATCATCCCCAAACCAGTTTTATTGAATACTTTTAAAGTATTTGCGAGGGTAGAAATTTATATCATATATATTTTCCTAAGCACTCTTTTGCTAAATTAGATCAAAGTTTTAGCACCAAGAGAAATGACAATGAATGTGTTTTTGGTAATTACTTATTTGCTAATTTTTCCTTGTTTAATTTGTTTTTCATTGGTTAGTTTTTTTCTTTTTGGTGTTATATTTTTTTGTATTTAAGGGGAAAAATTGCTAAGAGTCGGATCCAAAGTTGGGTTGGCTATGGGTTGGGACTGGGTCAGGTTGGGCACGGTACAAATCACTAAAATTGGATTAAATAAAAATGTGTCAATATGGATTAAATATATCAATTTGGGTTGGACTCATTTTTTAACCATCCAAACCCGATTAGACTTGCCCATTTCAAAGGTCTGGCATCTATGAGTGTATTGGTTATCTGTTGTGTACTGCATTGCTTGGATTGGTGAGTATATGAGGTATTTATTGCATATAAATTTATGGGTCAACCCTGGTCCCTAGCAAAAATAATAATTGAATTGCATATAGATTTTAGGAGTATTTATAGTTATAGGCTCATACAGTTGCATTGGGTTGGCGGTAGATAGATTTGAGCGGTTGGTTCTGAACTTAATTAATAAGCTAGACTGAGCCCACGAGAGCATTAAACTTTGGCCCAAGGCCATGGCCGAAATTGCCTAATTAAAATGCCAAATGTAAAAATTGATTTGATTGATGCTTAGACTTGGCAGGTATCTTTTTGATTGAAATAAATATGGGCAAGAAACCCTAATTGATTCTTATAAGTAGAGGCTTTGCTGCGGACACGAGTGACGGAGCTTTGCTGCGGAAGCCACGAGCTCAACTGAAGCGGCGGAGCACGACGGAGCTTTAGCAACCGAGCGACCCAACAGCGGAGATCGGTTCAAGCACAGGCAATAATAGAGGAGTTGTCAGTCCCTGAGTCGGCTTTGAAACAAAATTGCTATTTTGAAAGTAAACTGAATCTCATATTTCGCATCATGACAGATTCCTTATATTGTTAAACACTTCCCAAACTAAAATATAAAAACTTGTTCTTTTTTTTATATTTTGGATAAATTAATTTTTTTTTATGTTTCACAAATGATTAAAGTAATGTCCCAAAATAGACCATATATTTCAAAAACATTCTACATTATCTAATGTCTTTGCGTTTTGTTTTTATGGCACGCAAAGCTTGTGTTTTTCGCTTAATAATGGTGTGGATTTAAATTGAATGAGGGACAAAACCGTAGAAACTAAGGTTTTATTTATATTGCAGAAAATGAAGGATTTAGAAAATATTTTCCTAAAAATGATTGCTTATATCAGTTACAAAAAAAAATGAATGACAAAAATATTAAAATATAAACCGTTGTTTATGATGAAAATATTTTTCATTAACTAATTATTTTAAGGGATTCGAGCGATCATTTTTAATGAAATATTTTCTAAATAGTTTATTTTCGGCAAAACAAAATAAATGGAGTCCAAATGTCAAAATCGTGGAAACACGGCTCCTTAAATCTGTGCACTGTCCAAACATCAAAACCAGATCACCAATTGTGACCGAGCGTTTTATTTGACTTGGTGGACGACGTTGGCTTCTTTGATTAGGACAAAGCCGAAATGTCTTGGAAAGTTCTTTAAAATATAAAAGAAAAAAGGAATAAACAATCGAGTCTGATTTCAATGTCCAGGATCAGGCCATCGGACATTGAAAATCAAGGGCTTTCTTCCGTGGCGAAGTGAATAATTTAATCCTAAGGTGGGGAAAACTTAATGTCATACCGCCCTCGTCTTCATCATTCACCATCCTTGTCTCCACTTGCGAAAACTTCATATTAAATTAATGGTTATTCGCCATCCTTCGTCTTCACTTGCGAAAACTTCAAATTAAATATTGCGAAACTTCATATTAAATCAGAACCTCGCCATCTTTGGTCTTCACTTGCGAGAACTTCAGATTAAATATTGCGAAAACTTTAGATTAAATCAGAACCTCGCCATCCTTTGTCTTCACTTGCGAGAACTTCAGATTAATTAAGGCGAATGATCATTAATTTAATCCGAAGTCACAGTGTATAGAAGTCCCCCTCCACACACAAAAGACACCAAAACAATTAGGGAGTTCTTAGCTCCAATTTCTGCTGTACATGGCTGATCATACAGAGACCTTCGAAAGGTACGTAGTTCATTCATGGGAATATGCTCTTAAGAACTCTGCTTAAAAGCATTAATTAAGTAGCTAGTTTTTTTTTCCTTTTGTATATGTTTCTTTTTCAATTTTTTTCAGCCTGATTCGATACAAGGATGATGAGTAACTACGATAGCAAAGTTTTGGCTTCGCAAAGAGATTTCATATTGCATTTACCTCATTCAAATTGCTTTTCATCGCAAATTTCAATTCATAGCATATCGGGGCACCGAATCGTATGGTTATGCAGTTTTACATAATTTGTGAAGTCATTTATTTTGCAGCCTTGATCAAAATGACCATACCTACAAGCCCAAACCTGATATACCGGTACCTATATTTCGTTTCCGATACTCTCGGCGCCGAGTTGGTTCTGTGGATGAGCCTGGCTCTGAACATATGGGTTATCGTCAATATGTGTTTACTAGTGTTTGCTTTGGCATCATCCGATTTACTCATGCGAGGTTTTGACCGTTTTCAGGAGATTGTTCAATTGTTCGACGATGTGCCCTTTTTTTAAGTTCAGTTTGATTTTTGAAGCTCCTGCAATCGTATCGTTTCTGTGTTTCAATTTTGTTACATGTCATTTTCAATAAATACTTCTGATTTAGGGAAAAGAGAAGGTTATCGTATATGTATTTGGCGAACCTTTTTCCTTATTGCCATGTTATGTACACGATTGTTTTAATTTCATTTGATTCCTTTTTGTGGCACAACTTTAAGGGAATAATACTCAAATTTAAGGAAAAAGAAAATGGAAAGAATTGATGGGCCACTTCATTTCTTGGGTTGCTGTAATCGAGACAAATGGGCTCGTCCAGCATACCTCTGGCGCATACATGGAAGTTGGACTCGGACGGTCCAAATTGACCTAAACAATAAGGCAAAGTTGAGGCCTTTGGATTAGACCTACCACAACTAAAAACGGTCCAAATTGACTGAATGAGAGCATAAACGAACAGTTACTAACCGATGCAACGGTATAAATGACAGCAAAACTGCAATGTCACGTCATCTAATGAAGGATCCAAATTTAGATTGATACTCCCCGTAGACCGGATTATGACGTCTCCCCATAAACAAAGCACCAATGCGTAAAGCATTTTCTCGGCATCATATATACACACATCGGGTTTCCAAGTGAAAAAGCCTTGCCGGAGAAGTAAAAACTGGGTGCACCAAGAAGCAGGTGCACCGGCGGCGTACGAACATCAGGTAGTCACGTGGCTTCCACTTGATCTAGTGATTCCTAGGTGCCTTGCACATTTGGTTCCAGGACTATATAATATTTTGTTTGACAAGAAAGCATCACAGTTCAAAGTTCACTCCACGGCCTGTTAAAAATATACACTCGGTACGGTTAGGTGCTGCATCAAAAGCTTTGCAAGATGCTACACTGATAGTCATTCTGCATCAAAAGCTTTGCAAGATGCTACACTGATAGTCGTTTACTACCTAAAAGTCATGGAGTAACATTGTCAGAAGCAAGGAGCTTGTTACACCGACTATTTTTTCAATCCAAAACAAAGGTTAAAGGCGTATGGATTAACTAAGGAGACAGAAGATTTGTCAAAAATTACTGTCATTATTGAAGTCCTGTGGTTACAGTTATTAGTTCATTCCAGTGAGACTTCTCCATAGAATATTCTCCATGTTAATGCTGATCCAGGTTCAGATGTGTATGATCGCTCCTTATCTATGGAGTTTGCGTGAATATAGCACCAGACCTACTGCTATAATATATAGACCTTAAAGCCAAGAGTCATGGTTCATTCTAAAAGCCAGTTTGGATGGAGTATCAACTCTACTCACAATTCTACCAGTGAAACTACCACGTGCTAGTTGCATTGCACCTGCATATCGGTGACCAGTCACTTTTTTTTCGTACGTGAACTTAGCAATTTCCTACTACTCCGTTCTTCATCCCTTAGAAGAGCATATCCAAGAAGACTGATTTAAGTAGCCTGGTACATTAACTTTACATGCTTTCGGACCAGCCCACCAGTATCAGAATTGATGAGCCCACATGCGCATATTGATAAATATCTTGTTATGTAATATGAGATTTGATGGGACTACTGTCAACTATTTTAAAAGTTTAATTAAACTGTTAGATGAAGACGTAATTTAATATTTAATTATTCTAAGAATCACTTTAGCGTAGTCTGATCTATTTGTCTAGTACTAAGCATGGACATATTTAATTAGGAAGGCAAATGAGACCCGAAAAGATTTGAACTCGGGATCTCCTGGCTCTGATACCATGTGAAATTTGATGGAATCATTGCCAACCGTTCTAAAAACTTAAGCAATTAGATAAAGACATGGTTTAATATTTAATTATTCTAATATGTAATCGACAACGAGGGACAAAATGCATAATGCAAGAGTTGAGAAAACGCCGATGTCCAAATAACCTGCATAAAAATGGAGTGTGCAATTTCATCTTCTAGCAACAACACATTTCCTCTTGCCGAAAACTTTTTGCTGAATCTGCAATGGAATCAAAGAGCTAAATGAAAGACCAGACAAGAGTTCTAAAGATACTGCTGACTTGAGGAATAAGATCGTGAAATTTAGATCATAAAGGAAAACCTCTTCCAAATAACTATCAACGGAATCATCAGTTATGGATGAATCAACAATAAAATCAGAGAGCTACTGGATTGTCATTATACTAACGCCATGTTTCTTGAAGAAGTCCTGTATATTAGTGACTCATTAAACACATGCATGTTTAGTTACGGACTAAATCAAAATGCCCTTACAAACAAGAAACTATTTGTTCACTAGGATAAATCTTACAGGAACATTAAGGCCGTCTTCTAGCAGGAAATCAAGAGCAATTTCTATCCAAGATTAGCCGGACAGATTACATTGACAAATTTTCAAAGGTTTATGATTAAATGGGCTAAATAAAAAGATTTAGTACTGGATTGGTACAATTGCAATATATTTAGGTTTTTTTTTCGTAATTTCCCCATGATAATTATCTGGTTTGAGCTTTTATGTATCGGCAACAATTTATAATTGACCCAATATTTTTACCCTAGTTAGTATAATGTCTCTAGAATCTTGTTTATGAGTTTCCCGCCTTTCTAAGCCCATTGGATCGGTCGAACTCGTTTCCTTCAAAAGCATGTCCGCGTAGCTTATCTTATTCGAGGTTTTATTGGATGATATAGTCAATATTTGACTTAATAATTTTACTGAACATAGTGTATTGTTTGTAGATTCACCGCCTTTTGAAGCTCGGTTTGTCATGCTGCCTGGACTTGGCAATATAATATGGTTCATTCACTGGAATTATTTTTTTGGCTTTTGATCCTTTCTTTTTCCTTCTATTACAGTTTCATTGGTGTCTTGTGCTTAAATTTTGTGACTTTTTGGTTTAATAGCTTTCCTATTACATATGTGCATCTATTTTATGTATCAATAATGATATCCTACAAAAGAAACAATCAAGGTACCATTTTTAGAAAAATTATTCAAAAAATCCTAAACCTATTGCACTTAGGCCAATTTAGTACTAGACCTTTCAATTTTGCTAATTAAGTCAAACCTTTTTACGTTTTGCTAATTGAGTCCATCTGACTAATTTTAGTCATAAATTGCTAACGTAGACGCCAAGCGTTCGACGTAGCATGGCCGGCATTGACATGTACAAATTTTATTATTTTAATTATTTTTTCTTTTCTTTTCTTTTTCTTCTTTTTTTTTCTTCTTCCAAGTTTGGCAAGGGTGACCGATCCTCACCGGTCACAGGCAAGGCCTGGCCGGCCCTTGCCGACCTCTGGGCGAGGACTGCGACCCTCTCCCGAGGCAAACGAGGGCTTTGCAACCCTCACCCAGTGGCCGATGAGGGTCACCGGCCCTCACTTGTGGTCAGCAAGAGTCGGCCAACCCTTGCTTGTGACTAGCTAACCCTCGCTAGACTGGGTAGACAGAATAAGGAAAAGAAAAATTTTTAAAAATAATTTTTAAAAAAAACTATAAAAAAAAAATTATTAACGTCGGTGTTTGCCATTCTACGTAGCACTACCGATATTCACATCAGCAATTTTCGATCGAAGTTGCCTGGATGGACTCGATTGATAAAATGTCAAAAGGTTTATGACTCAATTAACAAAATTGAAATATTTAGAACTAAATTGGCCAAAGTCTAATATGTTTAGGATTTTTTTTGACAATTTTTCCTACCATTCTTCAAATAAGCACAATAGGGATGCTAACACTTTCCCTTAACGAGATCAACTCCGGAACCTGTGCACTCTAAACAAAGTTTTGGTGGCCAATAATCCC
The DNA here is from genome assembly GCA_031216185.1 of Syzygium aqueum. Classification (NCBI taxonomy): domain Eukaryota; kingdom Viridiplantae; phylum Streptophyta; class Magnoliopsida; order Myrtales; family Myrtaceae; genus Syzygium; species Syzygium aqueum. The sequence continues at coordinate 10,535,053 of CM062235.1, read as the reverse complement.
GGATAAAATATTGGTGGCAACTCTCTTTTTTATTATTTATTTACATTCGTTGGTGACGTCGATTTTACCTATTTATATGTATATATATTTAAGAAAAGTGTGTACAATAGAGTTTTCAAATCGAGTCATATCATTAAAAAAATTCTGTTCTCTACTCTCTCATCTCTCTCGGTGCCCTTAACATCAATTCGCACACTAACATTTACATTATTTGTACCAAAAAGTAAAAAGGTCAATAATCCAACTTAATCAAACATTAATATTGCTTGAACAATATTCAACATCAATTTGCATAGCTTCACTAATTTAATGTACCTTGATATACAATCATATGCCTAAATCACCAATTATTAAGCAAGAGTCACATAGGGTCACATCTATTTTTTTTCTAATAGCAATTTATCTATAAAATTTAATGTAAAATTTTTAGGTGTTTAAAGAATTGATATTTTAAGGACTTCTAACGAAATTTTAATTTTTTCCTTAATCTATGCTGCATTTTTGCATTTATATTGTTAAAATAGAAGTTTCGTATTTCGAATTGATTATCTTCCCCAGTAAAAAATATTATAAATAAAAATTCTAGTCCATCCAAGTAATATTTACACTATCTTACTAAAAACCACACATGGACGCCCCAGTTTATTGAATAAAAAGTAAACGAAATATCATATTAATAACATATATTTAAGCTACATATTATGAGAACAAATTACATAATTGTAAACTAGAATATACTTATACAAAATTATATGGGAACGACATTCAAATAAACAATATATAATTGGTTAACACAAATCACTTAGTAGTAATAATGAATAGTACTTATTTTTGTTACATGACTAAGAAATATTTATTTTCTATATAAAATGTTACATTTCACGTCTATAAATATCGTGTCGCATGACCATATAATATAATCAACAAAAAAAAATAAGTTGAAATTTTAAATCTGTGCAATGAAGCATCTTCGCCTCGCACTCAATAAAGCGTTCTTTTTTGTAATTAATTTTCTTTTTATATGGTTTCCCAAGCAAATCATGTGTGTTTGGGGCTGGCAATGGTATTACATTAGACGAAAGACAAAACCGTAATTTGGAAGGAAACTAAACCTCTAACACTTTGAAACACGGTTTCCCAAATCTCGTTTTTTCTAAACTCACTAACCAATCACCAATTATTATCGAGTGTTCTCTTTGACGGTCGACGACGTTAGGTTCCCTTGAATTCGGGACACAGCACGAGTATCTTGGAAATTTCCGTTGAAAAAAATGAAATAAACAATCGAGCCTCTACTTAGAAAGTGTTCCGGATTTCATGGGAGACCAAGTCAGTTTCTAGGGGCGGGGCTTCCATGAAATCCACATATCAATCCGATCACTTTCCGAGGGTATGCCCAAAACACCAAGTCTGTGTCTTTCACGTTTCAATCCCACCTTCTTTTTAGTCCCACCACACCAAATTGTTCTTAGTTTTAATCCATTTGAACCTTAAGGGGATAATGATATAAATAATTCCCGAACTTTAGCCTAATATGTAATATGATTCCTGAACTTTTAATTTATTTAATGTGATCCATGGACTTTTGATACATGTTCAATATAGTCCTTGAACTATACAAAAATATTCAATATTGTCCCTGATCTTGAATTAATGGAATGACAACATTGAATATTTTCATATAGTTCAAGGATTATATAGAACATGTACCAAAAGTTGAGGGACTATATTGAACAAATTGAAAGTTTAGGAACCACATTGCACATTGGGCTAAAGTTCATGAATCACATTGAACAAATTAAAAGTTTAGGAACCACATTACATATTGGTCCAAAGTTTAGAGATCAGATATGTCATTTTCCCAACCTAAAGACACAAACTGCTTTGAGATCTCCTATAAGACTAAAATAAAATTAAGAAAAAACCCCTATTTAGCATCAAAAGAAAAGCATAAACGCCCAATAAAAGTCCTAAGATGTCTTAGAGGCGCCACGAATGGTTAGACAAGCCTTCATTTGTTGTATGACCAAAGATTTCAGCTTTGGAAAATCGGTTTAATCAAGATCTGAAAATAGCTAAACCACTCACATGGCTAAACACGAAGAGAGGGCATATAACTTAGTCAAGATTTAAACAACAGGAAGCAGCTGCATCATGCAAAACAGGTTCTAAAACTCTTCTCGGTGTGATCCCGGTTTCGCGTCTTTTTGAAAGTCAGGGTTGGCCAAAATCAAAGCGCATCTCCAACCCGACCAATCAGAGAAAACCTCAAGCAGCTTCCAAGAACTTCAAGATTTTGAAGAATCCGACCAGTTGAAACTTGAAAGCTCTCGGGAACCGAACGATGTGTAGGAGTTGTGTAGGAGTTGTAAAGCAGGAAGACTTGGTTGTCGTGTAGCTGTAATTTCCGAGACCGACATCATTCTTGGGTAATTTCATTGAACCCAAAAAAAAAAGCAGACGAAATGTCTTTCTCATTAACGTACCGTTAAGTTGAGAATAAATGGAAAATAGTTGAATTTATATAGAATTATCTAGTTACAACATTCAAATGAACAAATGGTTTAACAAATCACTTCTATTTGTTGTTTGGCAAATATATTTGTATTATTTGCGTAAAATGTCACAAGTCTCTTCTACGGATATTGTGTTGCATGACCATAGCATAAGATCGACATAAATACAAAATGAGTCGAATATTCAAATCTGTGCAATGCACGCTTCTTCACCTCATTCATAATAAAAGATAGCGCTCGGGTGAATCAAAAAAAAAATTATAAATAATTACATGATGATATTTGCGTAGTCATTCGTCGGTCTTATTACTATCAAGGCATTTCTATTTTTCCACACGTCTCTCCACAATTTTTATTCTTTACAGGGTCATCACACAATCTTTTCTATTCTATTATAGAAAAGTTTTCGTTTATTTTTTTTTGAATTCATCAAACCATGCCAAAAAGATACTTCTATTGACTCCCTTCTCTTTTCTCGTTTCTTACAATCCTCTCTGTCTCTCCATCCACGTTTGCTTTTCTTCACATCGTCACCCCACCCTCTCGTACAAAAGCATAATGGTAAATAACACACCGTGGATGAGGTTGTTGGTCTAACTCCATGACCGAAAAGCATTAAGAAGAAAAATGTAATACTAACAATTCTAATGATCCTAGGGAACATCACATTCTACACCAAATAGAAAGATGAAACTTATCGAAACTCTGATAGAACTCAAACCCTAGTAGCTATGATAAGACTAATAATGTAAATAGAAGGAAAACCCTAACGATATCCGGACTTCTACTGACTTTGGGGATATATGCGAACTAGTGTTGTCACCAAAACTCAACAATCACACTAGTATTTTGGCCACAAACAACTGATTTGATCCAATTGTCTGCGTCATTTAACCTTTGTCTACATGACTAAGCCTCGCAGCAACCATGGACAGCGGTACCAAGATCAATCCAGATCTTGGAACAACTTTGTTGCATAGCTTACCAATCTAATCCAACATTACAATAACAAAATTCAACATATCCACGATGGGTTGACAAACATTTCTCAATGAAAGGACAAGTATAATGAAGCTATCCTCTGCGTCAGATCAAGGGTATGTTTGTGCATGCTTCAATGAAAGCAAAATGTCCCGCTTGAATTTAAAACATTATCGAAATATCAAAAAATTATGAAAAAACTATATATGATATAAATGTCAAAATTTGTATATTTGAAAATTTAAGATGTTAAGTGCTAAGAAACAGTTAGTTTGAATAGTAAAAAAATACACCCTAAATATTCACAACAATCCTAATTGAACGAACTGAAATAGATAACCATAAGCATGAAGCATGCCACACAACATCCTATTCTGACTTCATGGTTCCAATCCAATCCCTTCCAAGTATAACTCAAGGGATGCTCCAAGTAATAGTACTTGCTATTGTTGAAGAATATGTGTATCGCTTTAAATCGTCCTGCTGAACTTTTGCATGCTCACTAGATTTACGAATAGTCGCAAACTGATTATTGTTTATATGCTCATAGAATCTAAAAGAAAAATAGCCTTTCTCCACAATAAGACATTTATACTACACATATATCGAATTTTATTTTTTGAGACCATTGCTCACATTCACATCTGTTATCTTCGTATCCCTATTTAAAAAAATGGCATTTTCGTTATAAAAATGCCAACCTCAAAATTTTAAATTCTCACACCCAACCGAAGCACTCAAAATTAACTAAACATCCAACAATATAAACCCTAAGCAATATGATAAAATAAGTATAGAAGAAGGGACGATCTATATATATATATAGAGAGAGAGAGAGAGAGAGAGAGAGAGAGAGAGAGAGAGAGAGAGATCGTCACGTCAATTCAGCTGGGGTGGCATTGAAATGTAAAAGGAGGAAAAAACCCACAGAGTGTTGAAGACGAGAGGCTGCTCAAGCGTCTTGAAAGCGACTCAAAATGAATTAAAAATTCATGGTGACTAGTGCGACTAAAAAGCAAACGAGATTCATGACATCATGCTGATGCCAAAAATCATTTTCCATGTTCAGATAGTGCGACTCAAAAGGAAACGAGGTCCATGACATCATGCTGATGCCAAAAATCATTTTTCATGCTCGACTAGTGCGACTCAAAAGGAAACTAGGTCCATCGGCATTGAAATGTGAAAGGAGGAAAAAACCCACAAAGTGTTGAAGACGAGAGGGTGCTCAAGCGTCTTGAAAGCGACTCAAAATGAATTAAAAATTCATGTTGACTAGTGCGACTAAAAAGGAAACGAGATTCATGACATCATGCTGATGCCAAAAATCATTTTCCATGTTCAGCTAGTGCGACTCAAAAGGAAACGAGGTCCATGACATCATGCTGATGCCAAAAATCATTTTTCATGCTCGACTAGTGCGACTCAAAAGGAAACTAGATCCACGACATTAGGGGTGAGCATGATTCTAAAATAAAATCTGGAACCTAGAACCGGGCATAAACCTGAGAACCGGACTAGTGGGAACCTGTTCGATTTTAGGCTCCAATAATGCAGAGTAGGTTCCAAGTTCTAAAAATTGGGGAATTTATTTCGACGGATAGGTTTCGGGTTCTAGGTAGTTAGAACTTGAGATAAGTTTTTGTATTTTTCTTGATTTATGTTTTCGCGTGATCCTGTAGTATTCCATAGTGTTTGATGATGAGTGTATAATTTGGAATATTTAATCTGATCTTCCATTTTATGATTAAGACTTTTACTTTGTTAATGTTTCATATTTTTTGTGTGTCTAAATATAAGTTGCGGTAAGTGGATTGTAGCAGCAAATGGTGGTCATTAAAGGTAATGATTCATTGTAATTATTCAATTAATAATACATGTGAAATTTTGATAGATCTCGAAACTAATCCTAGAACCCGTGATAGG
>CM062235.1:10467575-10529430 GCA_031216185.1 Syzygium aqueum | reverse complement strand
ATTTTCTATGAAAATAATTTCAGTTACCTCAAAAGTGCCATGTCACCGTCCATTCAATTTGGTCACCAATTCTTTGCTCTTTTGCAATCCATAGCAGTACATAAATTCCGAACTCATAATATGTATATCGTCGCGGTCCATTCAGCTGATGTGAAAGGAGGAAAAAACCCGCAAACTCTACTCTCCTCAGGCGTGTTAAAGACGAAAGGGTGCTCAAGCGTCTTGAAAGAGACTTAAAATGAATTAAAAATTCATGTTGACTAGCGCGACTAAAAAGGAAACGAGATAGATGTCATGAATCATTTTTCATTATATCATGCTGACGTCAAAAATCATTTTTCATGTTCGACTAGTGCGACTCAAAAGGAAATGAGGTCCATGACATCATGTTGATGCCAAAAATCATTTTTCACGTTCGACCAGTGCAACTCAAAAGGAAACGAGGTCCATGACATTAGGGGTGAGCATGATTCTAAGTTAAAATCTGGAACCTAAAATCGGACAAGAACTTGAAAATCAGACCGGTGGGAATCTGTTCAGTTTTAGGTTTCAAGTATATAGGATAAGTTTCAAGTTCTAAAAATTAGGAAATCTATGCGACGGGTAAGTTTCAAGTTCTAAATAGGTAGAACTTGAGATAAGTTTTTGTGTTTTCTTGGTTTATGTTTTCGTGTGATTTTGCGATATTTCGTAGTGTTCGATGATGAGTATATAATTTGGAACCTTTAGTCCGAGCTTCCATTTTATGATAAAGACTTTTACTTTGTTAATGTTTCATATTTTTCATGTGTCTAAATATAAGTTGTGGTAACTGAATTGTAGCAGCAAACAGTGGTCATTAAAGATAATAATTCACTATAATTATTTAATTAATAATACAGGTGAAATCTAGGTAGATTCCGGAATCAACTCTAGAACCTGTGACAGGATAGGTTTTAAGTTACAAGGTATGCATGGTAAGTTCCAAGTTTCAAAAAATAAGGAACTTATTTTGATGGATAAGTTTCAGATTCTAAGTAAATCCTATATGAAACTTAAGGAATTTGAAATTGCTCACCCTTACATGACATCATGCTGATATCTTCTTTCCTTTTCTTTTTTGTGATCCAAATCTTCTTTCCTTGTGAGTCGCTTATAAAATGAGAGACGCTTTCAATACGCCTGAGTGACTTTTGCTCCTCTCATTTGCAAGCGTTGATTTTAACTTTCGAGGGGATCTAACGGTCAAATGTGATGAACATTTGCAAAAGTCAAGTAAATGGCAAGTAGATGCGGGGCAGAAATACTTAAAAAAGAAAAAAAAAAAAGAAAGAAAAGCAAGATGATCTTTATATACCCCGAACCAAGTGCTCGTTCCCCTCCCTCATTCAAAGGAACAATCACGGAGATCATTGAGCTTCAACCGGAGAACATGGCGGATCATAGAGGGGCTTTCGAAAAGTACATAATTCATTCGTGTGGATGTGCTCTAAAAACACTGCTTAGAGCGCAGATTAAGTAACAATATTTTTTCTTTCAATTAATTTCTTCGTGATTCAGTATAGGGATGACGAGCAATCACAATAGCAACAACGGCAAGAAAGTTTCGACTCAACCAAGAAATTCCACATTGTATTCACTTCGTTCAAGCTGCTTGTCATTACCCATTTCAATTTGCAGCATATCGAGGCATTGAGTCAAATGGTTCTGCAGTTTTACATCATTTGCGAAGTCATCTATCTCATAGCACTGATCAAAGTGACTGGACCCGCGAGCTTGAATCCTATATATCGGTGCTTATACATCGTTTTTGGTATTCTCGGTTCTGAGTTGCTTCTTTGGATGAGCTTATCTCTAGCCATGTGGCTGGTGGTTAACGTATACTTGCTAGTGTTTGCTTTGGCATGTCTGCTCAAGCGAGGTTTCAACCATTTTCGAGAGATAGTTCAGTTGTTCGGAGATATGCCATTTTTCTAAGTTCAATTTGATTTCTGAAGCTTTCGCTATCATACCGTGTTCATGTATTAGTTTTGTTGCGTGTTATTTATAATAAATGCGTGAGATTTTTGTAGGCCCATGAATATTTTTTAGTCAATTGTCACATATTATGCAGCCTGTAATGAAACTTTGATATTTTCATGTATAAAGATGGAACAAAAACTCAAAATCATAGCAGGTTTATCTGGAAAATTGTCCAAAAAGTCATAAACCTATTACACTTTTGTCAATTCAGTCATAAACATTTTAATTTTGCCAATTGAGTTTTAAACATTTTTACTTTTTACCAATTAAGTCCTACACCTTTTCATTTCTTGCCAATTGATTCCATCAGGCTAATTTTGGACGTAAATCACTATCGTAGACGTCGGCGGGCCTACGTGGCGCTGACTTGGATAATTTTAAATAATTTTTAATTTTTAAATTTTTCATTTCTATTCTTTTTCCCTTTTTTTTCTTTTTTTTCCTCTCCTTCTTCCTCCTCTAGTTGGTCGCTGGGCATCGACAACTAGCCAGAGGGGAGGACCGGTGAGGTTGACCTTGTTGGCCTTGGGCGAGCCTTACCATGGCTGGGCGAGGCCGAGCCTCACTAAAGGCCAACGAGGGTTGCCTTTGCTAGTAGCTGGCGGGGGCGAGGCTCGCCTGAGGCCAATGAGGTCGACCTTCCCAGCCCCCCCTTTGGCCGGTCGCCAACGACTAGTGACTGGCTGGAGGAGGAAGAAGCGAAGGAAGAAAAAGAAAAAAAATAAAAAAATATTGAAATATTATTAAAAATTATCCACGTCAGCGCCATGTAGGCCTGTGGCATCCACTTTAGTACTCTCCAGTCAAAATTGACCAGATAAACTCAATCGATAAGAAGTGAAAAGGTTTAGGATTCAATTGCCAAAATTGAAATGTTTAATAATGAATTAGCAAAAATGTAATACGTTTAGAACTTTTGAGATAATTTTTCTCAAGTCTGTCTACATCCACACCCTTGCGTTGTGATCAGACGAAATTGCCCTTAGGTTGGTCCTTGCTCTTCCATTTTTTCTTAAATTTGGTTAAACTTAAAAAATACCCTCATGTAAAATTAGAAGGGAAACCATTGAGACTTGCCCTAGTGGCCACTCTTCCTATTTGGGAAGAGGGTTACGGGTAGGAGTGTTTCGTTTCAAATATAGGGTTCGACTCCTACTCCTTGTAAGGAGGCAAGTAAAAGTCTAAAAATGAGTAGAGTAGGATGGATTAAAAAAAATTAGAAGGGCAAACATGGGTCCCATGTGTTAACGTGCCAACCCACATACTTTTCTTTTTTCAAGAAATTCCACATCTATTAAACTAAAGTGGCCCACTTCTTGTCCTCTAACTGCTATTTTTATTATTTTATAAAAAAATTTCTATTTTTGTTAATGAAATTCCTTGAGGCTTTGTTAAGAAGAATGATTAAGATAGAAATTATAGAGTTACGCGCCCACAACTCCATCGATACTTTTCTTAAGGAAAACATAAAACTGCATGACCATCCCAAATTTATAGAGAGAAAAATAAGAGACAGCGCATTAAAAAAATTCTAGCTCCATCCATAACGATGACAAATGAAATTGGCAGTAAAAATCACGTCACAAATAAAATTCTAACAAAAGCATTTAAAGCTATGCCATAAGCAATCAAATCAAATCAAATCAACTTGAATAATTTGGCCAAGAAAAGTGAAAGAACGTCGTTCTTCTCAACAATACAAATGAACCCAAATATCATCCGATGACCAAAGAAAGACGCAATTGTCGGGCTACCACCGAGATTTTTGGCTTGAGGGGGGAGGGATTGCAAAGCAAAAGGACTTCAACTCAAAATTACCGCAAGAGTAAAATTGCTCTTGGTCTTGGTCACTTAAAAGTCAACCCAAGCAAACAAAAAAAAAAGAAAAAGAAAGAGAAGAGAGAGAGTTTGACGTGGATACCACACTCGGGGTGATTTCGTCAAATCACAATACCATGCTGTGGATTTAGACAAACCTGCGATGGAATTCGTGCGGACCTATTTTGATCATAAATTGGTATATGATGTCTTTGGTAGGTTGTGCGCAAATTTAGCGACATTTCGAGCTCATTTCATTGGTCGAATACTTTCTTCAAGCATGTCCGCTTTAGTACAGTAAAAGTTCCAGCTTAGAAGAAATCTTGCTCAATTATATCTTTTGGTTTTTTTTGGTCAGAATTATTTCTTTTGGTTGATAAGTGTTGTATTTGACCTAATGTTTTCACTGAAGATAGCATATTGTTAGCAGATTTCACGTCTTTTAAAGCTCATTAAGTGGGACGACCATGTTTACTTTCGAGACATATCTATAGTCCTATTGCGTAGACCTAATGCTGTCAATATAAGAAGGATTATTTCATTGGAATTATTTTCTTGGGTTTTTTTAGCCTTTTTTTTTCTATTGTAGTTTCGTTAGTGTCCTGTGCTTAAACTTTGTGACTTTTCGACTTAATCGCTTTTCTATTATGTATATACATTTATTTTATGCACGAAAAATAGTAATATCCTTCAAAAGAAACAATCAAGGTACAGTTCTTTGAATGGGCGCAATAGGGATGCTTACACCTTCCCTTAGTGTGATCGACTCCCGAACCATGAACTCTAAATAGAATTTTATTAGCCAATCACACCAGATAAAAAGATTGGTGGCAACTCCCTTTTTAATTATTTATTTACATTCGCAGTGATGTTGATTTTACCCATCAACAATACACACACATGAATAATACGATATAGTTTCATAAGTAATTGTATATCGAGTTAAATCTCATCTGTGAAGTTATGCAAGTTGATGTTGAATATTGTTCTAGTCATATTAATATTTGGTTAAGTTAGATAATTAACCTTTTTATTTTTTAGTCTAAAGAATGTAGATGGTACTGTAAATTAATTTTAAGGGAATTGAGAGGGATGAGAGAATAGAGTGTTGTAATGATGTGAAGTCAACATGTCTAAATCACCAATTTAGCAATCAAGAGTCATATTAGGGCCACAACTATTTTTTCAAATAGCAATTTATCTAAAAACTTAGGTATGCACAAACGTGATTTAACGACAAGGTAATCCGTACAATTTTTAGGTTTTTAAAAGAATTGATATGCCATGCCACGCTTCTTGAACTATATTGCAAAGAATTGCGAAAGTAACAAAAATATTGTAGCTAAAAAGTTCTAATTAAATTTTAATTTCCCTTAATCTATGTTGCATTTACGCATTTAAATTTTTAATTAGGAGTTTCATACGTCGAATAAATTATCTTCCCTAATTTAACAGATTATAAATGACATTTCTAATCCATCCGATCAATACTAACACTATCGTACTAAAAACTACACATGCAAGCCCCACTATATTATATAAAAGTAGACGAAATATCATATTAATAATGTACTACATATTATGAGAATACATCAAAATTAAAGTACATCTAATAATATTTTATAAAGATCGTATAGTAACAACTTTCAAATAAAGAATATATAATTTTTTAACACAAACCACTTAGTAGTAATAATCAATAATACTTATTTCTGGTTGTTTGACTAACAAATATGTACTGTTTGTGTCAAATGTTTAATGTAACTTCTACATATATTGTGTTGCTTGACCATATTATATCATCAACAAAAAAAGTCAACTTTAAATTCATGCAACGCACGCATCTTCGCCTAGTACATGATAAAGATATTGCCCAGGTGAATTAATAAAAAAATTGTAGATGATCACAGAATAATATCTACATAATCGTATATCGCTTTCAATACTATCAAGGCATTTCCCTTTTTCCACATTTCTCTCCCCCATTTTTACCTTTTACAAGATCATCTCACAATCTTTTCCAGTTAGGAAAGTCATGAGTATAAAACCCACAAAATCTACTCTCCTCATGTGTCTCCTCCCACCTTTAGCGGATGGAAGGAACCGTGTTGAGAATGAGCAAAAAAGCTACTCTCATCTCAGAGAGCGAAAGGCACATATGCACATATACATATTATGCACAACATAATATGTGCATTTTAACTTTACTCAGGCCTTGGAAGAGGCTGAGCTCGACTGAGCTTTGGCGGTTGAGCGACTCAACGGGCGGAGATTGGTGAATGAAGGAGAGCGGCAATTGATTGTCGGCTAGGTGCACTGAATGAAGGCACGCAGGCACAGGCAATAAAGAAAAGCCAACGATCGGACGGACCGGTTCAATTTTGATTCTCAATCCCCAAGAAGAAGAGCCGGCTTGAAAACCAGTTCTTTTCCTGTTTAAGTAAACTATTGTTTTCCCCTTTCCAAAGCCATCCCAAAGTTTTTACGTACGTAGAAACGCCGCTTTGTTTGGACCTCTACAATATCAACTCCATACATTTCTTTTATATCTAAATGCTATATTTGATTTGAATCAGATTAGATATGCATTTCATAGACAAACTTGGGATTTGCAATCCCAAGTAATCCGAGGTGATGAAGAGCTGACATCAAGATGCCAAAAACTAAACATCGAATTAATTAGCAAGGATGAAGTGTGATCTAATTCATTTATTTCTACTATCCTTTTTTCCTAAATTTAGACCAAGCGTCTGATAAAATTTCATTTTTACATCAAAACAATCCTTTAGGGGATTTCATGATTCCAAAAAAAAGATTCATAATCGAATTCTAAATAAACTTTCATAGCTAATTACTCTAAGATGACAATCATTACCATAATCTTAAACCTCTCTTACACTATAAAAAAATCATATTTTAGGCGTCAAAAGAATTAGGAGCAACGTGGAAGGGGGGGGGGGGGGGGGGGGGGGGAAGGGAATGAGCAAGGAAGTTTCCTCCCATCCTCCCGTATTTGAACTGTCTTCATTTTCCACACCCACTTCCCATTCAACCCTGTCGCGACCCTAAAAAAAATTATTCAATTTCTCTCGGGCTAATGGATTATTAAGATTGAACTTAACTCGGGCCCTCCCAAGCCCTACCAATTCGCAACTTAGGGTTTAAGTTCTTAACGTGCAAATGCTTTCATGCTTGGAGTCGCCACTAATCAGTTTACGGTAGGTCGATTAGAAACCTAAATAAAACATAGGGAGATATGTTTTATTCCTACGAACCAGAGATTCTAAGTCCGGGGACTTGATTACGCTAGATCTAGTCTAACGCCCTTTCGGTACCTTTTCATTTCAAAAATGTTTTGACAGGCAGTTTGGATCCATTTTAACTTAGGTACTAACATGTGAGGTGTTCATGCGGGTGCGCAAACCACCAATTTAACACCCATAAATCAAAGCATTAAATAAATTGCTAGTTTAGGAGAACAACTTACCCGGGATCCAGCGCAAGCATCTTGTTAGCTAGAAAATCACATCAAACACCCTAATATGATTTCTAATTAACAAGCATTCATTCAATTTCCCTTTTTTTGATTTTTCACTTTATTTTAATGAAATCTAAACTATATGCAATGACGTGCAATTAATGACATGCGAATTAATGCAACCTAGCATGCAAACTATATGACATGCGACGACGTGACATAATTCTAATGACGGATGCAATGATATATTTTGGTATTTTTCTTTATGAAATTCGGAATGAAAAACATGCCTAAAATAACATGCAACCTATGACTTTCTATTTTTGGTATTTTCTGTTTAAAATTCGAAATTCAAAAATACCTAAATTAACATGCAAACTAAAATGACTTAATCTACCCTATAATGATTTCTTTTTGGGATTTTTAATAAAAATTCGGAATATAAAATTGCAGAAATTAAAATGCAATCTATCCTAATAAAACATGAAACAATTCACCATTTTTTTGGGATTTTTTATGAAAATTCGGAATAATAAAATAACGTGAATAATCCGTTAGGATTAAAACCATATTTAATTTAAATTAGGAAACATGCCACGTTAAGTCCTAATTTAAATTAAATACTTATCTCATCCTTCGGGATACATTCAAAAACCCTAGACATGCAAAACTCTAATTTAAATCTAAATGATATTTTTTGAAAATTTTCTGTTTTATTAAAAAAAAGAAAACAAAACAAGCAAAGATAACAATCAATTCAAACTCAACCACGCGATCCGCCACGTTCGCTTCAAACTCGGATTAGGCACAGGAATCAAATTATCGGCTATATCTAAAGGGTTATAGATATTAACGGATAATTGATTATTCAAATTTGGGAAGCAAATTGAGATCATTATCGTATTCAAATAGTTATGAATTGGATAATGATTCTCCGTACCGCCGCGTATCGGACTTTAGGGTTAAAGTCGGATAGTCGTCCCAATACGTTGCTAAATTAGGAAAGTATCCTAATTTCGAATATTTCAAATATTGTGGATATATCAAATATTATCCAAATACATATCTAGATATCTAATAGATATTCATGCAATATTCAAAACACTCGAATTAGGAAATTGAAATATTCTGAAAATTTACCGGATAATCTTACCTAATTTGCAGATAATCTTCCAAGTTTGAACTCGGATCGGGAATGACCGGCGCGTCGGAAACGGCGGCGCGGCGATACACGAGCGGCACTCTGATTAGGCACGGTGGTGCGCGGCGGTGGCTGTTCCGGTGAGGGGCACGTCCGGACAGCAGCTGTTGGTCCAGCGATGGTGGCTTCGGTGTAGCTCTGGCGACGGCGATGCCGCTAAAATCACTCCTGGACGTTCGCTACTCTTGACGTTGGACTGAGGCTGAGGAAGAACTTGGTCTTCACTTCAAGGTTGATGAAGACGTGGCTGTGCATGAAGAGATGTTGGACGAAAGAGTCTCCATGCACATCCCCTCCCTTAGCCTTTTATATTTAGCCTTCAACGTGGGTTCTACGTACTTTGCATGGCTTCTTGTTGCAACGAAGAGGAGAGGCTCGTCCAAGCGGTATGGGCAGGGAGTCAGAGAAGAAGCAGGGTCGTCGTCGACGCCAGATAGAGTACCAATCAACAAGGCTGGTCGTCAACAGCAAGGGAACAGCATGCGTTGACAAGGCAGGGACGAGCTTCTCGGTTGACCGTGCAGGGACAGCTTCGGGGGGGGACGTGCGACGATGAGAGGGCACAGCAGCGGGCGGCGCACGACGGGAGGCGCACGGTGGGAGGTCTCCTCTCTTTCTCTTTCTCGCACTTCTCTCAATTTTTTTCTGATCAGAAAAATTGTGTTCTGAAATTATGTTCTCCCCTTATAATTTGACCTAACATTATGTATATATAGACGAATCTAGGTCAAATTAAGTGGGCTTAATTAACCTAATGGGCTTAGACTTGGGTTTAGGGCTTAATTCAATTTAAATGGGCTGCATTAACTTGGGCTAAGCCCAAATTAAAACAACCAAGCCCACGTGACGTGAAATTCCCAGCCCTAGCATCCCGAGCGAGCCGAGTCTCGTTCGATAAAATTTAAGTTCGATGGCCATCGCTAATTTGATGCAAATGCAATTAAACTAAAATGAACCTAAACTATATATTATGCAATTTAAATATTTTTGTTTAGGGATTAAGAATTAATCCCTAATTTTTATATGCAAATTACGACTAAATGAACGTCGGTAAAATTTAGGTGTCAACAGCTGCCCCTCTTTGAAGGTGAGCTCGCAGAGGTTGCATTCAAAGACTAAATGATACCTAAATTTCCACCATGCAAATGCAATGAATGATATTTTTGTTGGGATTGTGAGTCCCATTTTCAAATGCAATAAGAAATGATGCATGCTGACATAACAGGAAAACATACCTGGAATTACTTACCTGACAGAAGTGAGATAATGCAATCCGAGGCATGACTCTGACTTTTGAGTGTTGTTTGGCAAATGTCTAGGCTCTGTCCCATAGGTTTTGCCTGATACACTGTTGATGAATTTTGGTGATCTGCAATTAAGTCAAAACACCTTAAGAAAGCTCAACGTATCCAACCATCACCTGGATTCGTGAGATAAAAAAGTGTAAAAACGTTCCGACCTTTACAAATTACCTATATATCTTCATAGGTATTTGTAAAGGTTTAGCCGCTGCGCCTATGACCTTAACTCATAGACACGTCACGGGGGAACTAAGAAGATATTCGGACCTTTACATATATCTGCTCATATGCAAAGATTTGGCCGCTTCACTTGTATCTGCTCATAAGTGAACTGCGGGGGAACACCTGGGGGTTGAAAGAATATTCCGATCTTTACATATACCGTTTATATGCAAAGATTTGGCCGCCATGCCTATATCTGCTCATAGACATGTAACGGGGGAATATTCGGGATAAGGAGAGTATTCCGATCTTTACATATACCGTTTATATGCAAAGATTTGGCCGCCATGCCTATATCTGCTCATAGACATGTAACGGGGGAATATTCGGGATAAGGAGAGTATTCCGATCTTTACATATACCGTTTATATGCAAAGATTTGGCCGCCATGCCTATATCTGCTCATAGACATGTAACGGGGGAATATTCGGGATAAGGAGAGTATTCCGATCTTTACATATACCGTTTATATGCAAAGATTTGGCCGCCATGCCTATATCTGCTCATAGACATGTAACGGGGGAATATTCGGGATAAGGAGAGTATTCCGATCTTTACATATACCGTTTATATGCAAAGATTTGGCCGCTTCACCTATATCTGCTCATAGGTGGGTAGCGGGGGAATATTCGGGATAAGGAGAGTATTCCGATCTTTACATATACCGTTTATATGCAAAGATTTGGCCGCTTCACCTATATCTGCTCATAGGTGGGTAGCGGGGGAATCTCCTGGATATTGTAACAATCTGATTTTGGTGAACAGTGGGACTAGCCTGAATGTTCGAGGGTTCCTTGACAAAGTACCTGGATCTCATCAGAGGTACCTGAAAAGGCTTGATCAATAGACACCTGCACATCATCAAAGGCATCTAGAGATCGCAACGAAAATGATCGAGTTTGGGACCTGACGATTGCTCGTACAGGTTAGGGATGTAGAGACATACTTACCTGGTGATATCTCTGACTCTCGAGGGTGTGCCTCTTGCTAGACACAGTCTTAAGCAACACGTAATATGCATTCGCACTATCAAGAACACATAAACACATGCACTATGAATTCAACTTTTTCATGCACGATGATTTTGTCAAATCGGCATTAGAAACTCCGTTGGGGAAAAATTATGACAAGACAATCCGAACTCACCAACGGGTGTCTTGAAAATGTCGAATGAGGGACCTTCAGTCTGAAAGGGCTTTTCTCTCATTCTCACCGAAAAGGCTGATTTACGAGGATCTCTCCATCTCACTATCATCATGTCGACAAGGGTCTGAGTATTCTCGCAAGCGGTACGACCTTACCAATCCAAGAGGTCTTTACTGGGACTATAACATGGGCTTGGTCAACGGCTTAGCAAAGGGGACTCTTCGAGTCAAGGTCATTGAAAGAAAATACTCTCCAATTGTTTTCCGGGTTTACAAGTCAAGAACCATGCAAAATGAGATAGAAATGGATTTGCTCGCACTTCTTCGAGCTAAGCTTATAAACATCTGAAATTCTACGTTAGTTCAAGTGCCCTAATCTGAAGAGATTTTGCAAGGGATGCAACGTAGGCTAGGCTCATGGGTTGAGAAATGAATGGATCATTTGGCTCAAAATATATGATTGGGGTGAATAAGTTGGTGATCATCTTGGCATTGTCACCGGCCTTCTTCTTCACCAGAGATTTTCTTCTCAATAAATACTCCATTGGCTTCGAGAGTTCATTACTTGATTTCTCTAAGACTTGTCCACTGGGGATTTTGATATGCTGCATCTTGGCATTTTCTATTGGGCATTGGCCTTGCTTTTACCAGGCACACTGCTTTTCTTGCCCCTATTTTCCTCTTCTTTTTTTTTGACTGCTTATAATGTAAACACATAGCCTATCTGACTGATTGATTGACTCGTTGTTTGAACTCAGAAACTTTTTGTCTTCAATCAATGCTCTTGATATGCTGCTTGAACAATGATGACTTTTGCCTTGCCCCAGTGTGGGGGGATGATCACCAACTGGGTTTGTATGAAACGAATTTGCAGGCTCAATTGGGCTTAGCAAAGGATAAAAGTGTGTATAGGGTAGAGAAAGAAATGCTCTTCGTCATCCTAAGGCATTTGAACTTCACATGAATTCATCTGAAAAAGCAACACTCGAAGATTGATGCAAGTGAGAGCAAGAAGATTTCAATTCATTTTTTCACCTTATAATGCTGACTTACTCCAGTTTGCCCCAATGTGGGGTGGTTCTTGACAGGGGTAATTTGAAAGAATTTCTCTATGCATTTAAGCTCAAAGTGGCGAGACAATGGATACTCCTTTTGTGTTTAAGATAGGGAAATTAAATGCCTCTTGTCATTTCGGTCGCCGTACCTTTTGCGAGAAAACTCTTTATCTTGCAGATATGGAATTTTCACTCAACTCGCTGGGGATTTTTCACTTTTTCTACTCAACTCACTGGGGATTAATAAATTGGGACTGTGTATAGGATATGGCTCGCCTTTCATCATCTCTATGCACCTCATTCGACATATTCAATTCATTCCGCATGAGTTATAAGATTATCAAAACAGATTTCCCCTTTGAAATCGATGATGCAAATTGACGAAATAACCATGCAGAAATTAAAGTCAATGGACACATTTCATCTTGAAATTGATTGAAATCATTTATTCATCACCGAAATGTTTGCAATTCAGAGGTATAAAACCAGATACTGAAAAACTTTTGCTGCAAAATGTGAGATTTTATCAAGGAAAATACATCTTCACAGCATCAGAATTAACAGGGGTGGAGAACTCACAACCATCCATTTCTGCGAGAATCAGGGCACCCCCGGGAAGGGTTGCCCCTATCTTTACCTCTTTGGTTTCTGGAATGACTCAGATTGACGGTGATAGTTTGGTCTGCCGTCAGGACTTTGGGTTTTTCATACAGTTCTAGATCGCACTGAATATCTGAGGAATCATCGATTTCGCCAGCATCATCAGGATCAGGCTCGACGGTGCATAATTCGTCGATTTGGACCGTTCCCATACCCTCACGAGTCACAAGATTGCCCCTGAAACGAGGCAAATCCTAAAAAGCAGTAAAATTCTCACGCAGGGGAGTGTGCGGAAAAGTAAAAGATGTTACTCTTGTGGGCCAGTGCCCATTCCCTCTAACGGTCCGTCTTCAACAGCTCCGATGAAGACATCGTCGAACAGGGTAGTGATTCCCTCTATTGCATCCTCAGGGTCTTCTATCGTTAGAGACGTGAGATCATCCATACCTCCCCATCCGTCAGGGACAATATCCCGGGGATCCGAATAAAAGCTTGGGGGCGCCGAGTACTTCACATAGTAATCAAACTTGCCACTCGGTTGCCCCAGCGTGTCGATCACTTCCTTCTCTTTGTGCATCATCCTCGCAGGACCCGGGAACGTGATCCGGATATTTGGAACTATGAGAAGATCGTCTCGGCCTTGGCAGAGCCACGAAGCACGGAATGTGAAGGCCTCAGTATCCAAGAGATCTTGAATCTTGTGCTTTAGAACATAGCAGTCATCAATGGAGTGACCGACTTCTCCCATGTGATAGTCACACTTTTTGGACGGATCGTAGTTGGAGAATCGTTCAGGATTAGGCCGCCTCGGCTCAGTGGAAAGTAAGTCCTTTTCCCAGAGGATTGTCAATACTTGGGATAGAGACCTGGGGAGAAGAGTGAATTGTCTTCTAGCACCTTGTCGTTGATTAGAGGACGGGTGTCTTGATGGGCTGTCTTGACATCCAGGGAGCAGTCGTGCTTTGCTTCGCTGAGGCCGCGATGTTGGAACGAGTGGATCCCGATCACCTTATTCGTGCGTTACAAACTTTGGGCGTAAGGTGCTCAACTCCTTAGGGTCAGGGGACTCAATGGTACTGCCAGGTATGACTGCTTTGTCACTCGAGTCGATGCTGAAGGGCTTCGTTTGAATAATCACCCTTGGCTCTTGAGAAAAGGGACGAGTCATTGTGAGTTGTTTCAAGTAGTTCGACAGATGCGCCGTTTGCCTCGAGAGTTGTTGGAGTGTGACAGAGGCTTGCTCCAGGTCCTTCTCGATATCAGCGAGGCGATTCGGCACTTCACTCTGAGCACTTTCTCTCATGGCTAGGCGAGAACGGCCGGTGGTCGACGATTCATAATCACTTAGCTTGAGTAGCAACTTCTTCATGGTGGTGGCTCACAGCTAAGGGCGTTTTGGCTTGGTTGGCCGACGTATAGGGCTCTGAGAAACAAAGACAAGGACGGCGTTTATGCAGAGAAGCTGCAGTCGCCGTGAGAACGGCGAGTGGTGGATGGAGCTGCGGCTTATGTTGGGCGATAAGCTCACGGTGGCGGAGGAGCAACAACGAAGGAACTCGGCGAGGTTGCCGCTTAGCAAGGCTCGAGCGATAGATCGATAACCGTGGATGATTCGTAGTCACCTAATTTGCAAAATAGAGCACGGTAAGTATGAGTCCTTAAAACGATCGGTCCATGACTCAGTCTAATCGTCTTTGTTTACTCCCATTTTTCATGACATCTTTCATTATTCCATGTATTTGTGAAAATGATGGCAAATTTCTTAGGAAATAATGAATTATGATAGACCTAGGAAAATAATAATAATAATCAAAAGTAATTTTTTCAAAGCTTTATTTTTTCTTTTTCTTTCTTTTGAAAAGAAAATCAATGATCATTACTTTCAAAAATTACGATCGACTTAGACCTATCATGGACCAACCATATGTACGAAAAAGTAAGTAAATTGCAAGATCAAGGTTCAGAAGACTTACTTCACCGGGTAGGAAAATGGCAATCACATAGACATGCGCATGAAATGTGAGGTTCGATTTCTACCTCGACTCTGGCTTACAAAATGGAGACGAGAGGATTACCGAGCTAAACCAGTCATGGTGGTGGTTAGGCCAGGATTCCCCTGACTCCGGCTTGGTCAAAGAGCCGACCCGGGTTGAGTGGAATACAACCGTGGTGGGTACTCAATGACACCTTGAAAGAAAATTCGGGACCGAGGAGGGCGACCCGTACCAAATGGTTTTGGTCGGGGTATCCACTATCTCAGTACCATCCTAAACCTATGCCGCCCAGGTCCGGCAGCGGGTAGTGTGTGCGGTGTAGTGTAAATGTAAGGCATGCACAGCAGGTTATATCAAACAGCGCTTCGTGCATAAATTAAACCATACATTCAACCACCTCCCTGCAAAACAAGGGTTAACAATCACGCCTCCCCTTATACCTCCCATACTGCAAAAACATTTAACACCTTAACATGTTAGGGACGTACCTGGGATCCTCGCTGCCAAACAAAAATTATTTTTGAAAAGAAAAATTGGCCTAAGTCCACTAAGAGTTTTAACTCAAGTCCCCAGCGGAGTCGCCAAGCTGTCGCGACCCTTTTAAAAAAAATTACTCAATTTCTCTCGGGCTAATGGATTATTAAGATTGAACTTAACTCGGGCCCTCCCAAGCCCTACCAATTCGCAACTTAGGGTTTAAGTTCTTAACATGCAAATGCTTTCATGCTTGGAGTCGCCACTAATCAGTTTACGGTAGGTCGATTAGAAACCTAAATAAAACATAGGGAGATATGTTTTATTCCTACGAACCAGAGATTCTAAGTCCGGGGACTTGATTACGCTAGATCTAGTCTAACGCCCTTTCGGTACCTTTTCATTTCAAAAATGTTTTGACAGGCAGTTTGGATCCATTTTAACTTAGGTACTAACATGTGAGGTGTTCATGCGGGTGCGCAAACCACCAATTTAACACCCATAAATCAAAGCATTAAATAAATTGCTAGTTTATGAGAACAACTTACCCGGGATCCAGCGCAAGCATCTTGTTAGCTAGAAAATCACATCAAACACCCTAATATGATTTCTAATTAACAAGCATTCATTCAATTTCCCTTTTTTTGATTTTTCACTTTATTTTAATGAAATCTAAACTATATGCAATGACGTGCAATTAATGACATGCGAATTAATGCAACCTAGCATGCAAACTATATGACATGCGACGACGTGACATAATTCTAATGACGGATGCAATGATATATTTTGGTATTTTTCTTTATGAAATTCGGAATGAAAAACATGCCTAAAATAACATGCAACCTATGACTTTCTATTTTTGGTATTTTCTGTTTAAAATTCGAAATTCAAAAATACCTAAATTAACATGCAAACTAAAATGACTTAATCTACCCTATAATGATTTCTTTTTGGGATTTTTAATAAAAATTCGGAATATAAAATTGCAGAAATTAAAATGCAATCTATCCTAATAAAACATGAAACAATTCACCATTTTTTTGGGATTTTTTATGAAAATTCGGAATAATAAAATAACGTGAATAATCCGTTAGGATTAAAATCATATTTAATTTAAATTAGGAAACATGCCACGTTAAGTCCTAATTTAAATTAAATACTTATCTCATCCTTCGGGATACATTCAAAAACCCTAGACATGCAAAACTCTAATTTAAATCTAAATGATATTTTTTGAAAATTTTCTGTTTTATTAAAAAAAAGAAAACAAAACAAGCAAAGATAACAATCAATTCAAACTCAACCACGCGATCCGCCACGTTCGCTTCAAACTCGGATTAGGCACAGGAATCAAATTATCGGCTATATCTAAAGGGTTATAGATATTAACGGATAATTGATTATTCAAATTTGGGAAGCAAATTGAGATCATTATCGTATTCAAATAGTTATGAATTGGATAATGATTCTCCGTACCGCCGCGTATCGGACTTTAGGGTTAAAGTCGGATAGTCGTCCCAATACGTTGCTAAATTAGGAAAGTATCCTAATTTCGAATATTTCAAATATTGTGGATATATCAAATATTATCCAAATACATATCTAGATATCTAATAGATATTCATGCAATATTCAAAACACTCGAATTAGGAAATTGAAATATTCTGAAAATTTACCGGATAATCTTACCTAATTTGCAGATAATCTTCCAAGTTTGAACTCGGATCGGGAATGACCGGCGCGTCGGAAACGGCGGCGCGGCGATACACGAGCGGCACTCCGATTAGGCACGGTGGTGCGCGGCGGTGGCTGTTCCGGTGAGGGGCACGTCCGGACAGCAGCTGTTGGTCCAGCGATGGTGGCTTCGGTGTAGCTCCGGCGACGGCGATGCCGCTAAAATCACTCCTGGACGTTCGCTACTCTTGACGTTGGACTGAGGCTGAGGAAGAACTTGGTCTTCACTTCAAGGTTGATGAAGACGTGGCTGTGCATGAAGAGATGTTGGACGAAAGAGTCTCCATGCACATCCCCTCCCTTAGCCTTTTATATTTAGCCTTCAACGTGGGTTCTACGTACTTTGCATGGCTTCTTGTTGCAACGAAGAGGAGAGGCTCGTCCAAGCGGTATGGGCAGGGAGTCAGAGAAGAAGCAGGGTCGTCGTCGACGCCAGATGGAGTACCAATCAACAAGGCTGGTCGTCAACAGCAAGGGAACAGCATGCGTTGACAAGGCAGGGACGAGCTTCTCGGTTGACCGTGCAGGGACAGCTTCGGGGGGGGGGGGGGACGTGCGACGATGAGAGGGCACAGCAGCGGGCGGCGCACGACGGGAGGCGCACGGTGGGAGGTCTCCTCTCTTTCTCTTTCTCGCACTTCTCTCAATTTTTTTCTGATCAGAAAAATTGTGTTCTGAAATTGTGTTCTCCCCTTATAATTTGACCTAACATTATGTATATATAGACGAATCTAGGTCAAATTAAGTGGGCTTAATTAACCTAATGGGCTTAGACTTGGGTTTAGGGCTTAATTCAATTTAAATGGGCTGCATTAACTTGGGCTAAGCCCAAATTAAAACAACCAAGCCCACGTGACGTGAAATTCCCAGCCCTAGCATCCCGAGCGAGCCGAGTCTCGTTCGATAAAATTTAAGTTCGATGGCCATCGCTAATTTGATGCAAATGCAATTAAACTAAAATGAACCTAAACTATATATTATGCAATTTAAATATTTTTGTTTAGGGATTAAGAATTAATCCCTAATTTTTATATGCAAATTACGACTAAATGAACGTCGGTAAAATTTAGATGTCAACAAACCCCATTCCCCTCTCCTTTCCAAACAAAAGCCTTCTTTACTTTGGAACCGTGTTGTAAAATGATTTTCTTAAAGGTAAGGCTTAGAAAACTGTAGATAAGAAGTTTACGCAGCTTGAGATGCCAAGCAGAGAGGAGCTCGCTGAGAAGTTGCACATCTAAGCTTTCCACGCATCACACTTAACGTTCCTTACATGAGTAAGGAAGGCTAGCGAGACACCTTTTAACGTACCGTTTTTTTTTGGTAAAGGAATTTTAACGTACCGTTAAGTTGAGAATAAATCGAAAATAGTTGAATTTATATAGAATTATCTTGTTACAACATTCAAATGAACAAATAGTTTAACAAATCACTTCTATTTGTTGTTTGGAAAATATATTTGTATTATTTGCGTAAAATGTCACAAGTCTCTTCTACGGATATTGTGTTGCATGACCATAGCATAAGATCGACATAAATACAAAATGAGTCGAATATTCAAATCTATGCAATGCACGCCTCTTCACCTCATACATAATAAAAGATAGCGCTCGGGTGAATCAAACAAAAAATTACAAATAATTACATGATGATATTTACATAGTCATTCGTCGGTCTTATTACTATCAAGGCATTTATCTTTTTCCACACGTCTCTCCTCAATTTTTATTCTTTACAGGGTCATCACACAATCTTTTCTATTCTGTTATAGAAAAGTTTTCATTTATTTTTTTGAATTCATCAAACCATGCCAAAAAGATAGTTCTATTGACTACCTTCTCTTTTCTTGTTTCTTACAATCCTCTCTGTCTCTCCATCCACGTTTGCTTTTCTTCACATCGTCACCCCACCCTCTCGTACAAAAGCATAATGGTAAATAACACACCGTGGATGAGGTTGTTGGTCTAACTCCATGACCGAAAAGCATTAAGAAGAAAAATATAATACTAACAATTCTAATGATCCTAGGGAACATCACATTCTACACCAAATAGAAAGATGAAACTCATCGAAACTCTGATAGAACTCAAACCCTAGTAGCTATGATAAGACTAATAATGTAAATAGAAGGAAAATCCTAACGATGTCCGGACTTCTACTGGACTTGGGGATATATGCGAACTAGTGTTGTCACCAAAACTCAACAATCACACTAGTATTTTGGCCACAAACAACTGATTTGATCCAATTGTATGCGTCATTTAACCTTTGTCTACACGACTAAGCCTCGCAGCTACCATGGACAGCGGTACCAAGATCAATCCAGATCTTGGAACAACTTTGTTCCATAGCTTACCAATCTAATCCAACATTACAATAGCAAAATTCAACATATCCACGATGGGTTGACAAACATTTCTCAATGAAAGGACAAGTATAATGAAGCTATCCTCTGCGTCAGATCAAGGGTATGTTTGTGCATGCTTCAATGAAAGCAAAATGTCCTGCTTGAATTTAAAACATTATCATTATTTCAAAAATTTATGAAAAAACTATATATGATTTAAATGTCAAAATTTGCATATTTGAAAATTTAAGATGTTAAGTGCTAAGAAACAGTCAATTTGAATAGTAAAAAAATACACCCTAAATATTCACAACAATCCTAATTGAACGAACTGAAATAGATAACCATAAGCATGAAGCATGCAACACAACATCCTATTCTGACTTCATGGTTCCAATCCAATCCCTTCCAAGTATAACTCAAGGGATGCTCCAAGTAATAGTACTTGCTATTGTTGAAGTACATGTGTATCGCTTTAAATCGTCCTGCTGAACTTTTGCATGCACACTAGATTTACGAATAGTCGCAAACTGATTATTGTTTATATGCTCATAGAATTCTAAAAGAAAAATAGCCTTTCTCCACAATAAGACATTTATACTACACATATATCGAATTTTATTTTTTGAGACCATTGCTCACATTCACATCTATTATCTTCGTATCCCTATTTAAAAAAATGGCATTTTCTTTATAAAAATGCCAATCTCAAAATTTTAAATTCTCACACCGAACCGAAGCACTCAAAATTAACTAAACATCCAATAACATAAATCCTAAGCAATATGATAAAATGAGTTAAGAAGAAGGGATGATCTATATAGAGAGAGAGAGAGAGAGAGAGAGAGAGAGAGAGAGAGAGAGAGTCACGTCCATTCAGCTGGGGTGGCATTGAAATGTAAAAGGAGGAAAAAACCCACAAGGTGTTGAAGACGAGAGGGTGCTCAAGCGTCTTGAAAGCGACTCAAAATGAATTAAAAATTCATGTTGACTAGTGCGACTAAAAAGGAAACCAGATTCATGACATCATGCTGATGCCAAAAATCATTTTCCATGTTCAGCTAGTGCGACTCAAAAGGAAAAGAGGTCGATGACATCATGCTGATGCCAAAAATCATTTTTCATGCTCGACTAGTGCGACTCAAGAGGCAACTAGGTCTACGACATTAGGGGTGAGCATGGTTCCAAAATAAAATCTGGAACCTAGAACCAGGCATAAACCTGAGAACTGGACCAGTGGAAACCTGTCCGATTCTAGATTCCAATAATGCATAGTAGGTTTTAAGTTCCAAAAATTGGGGAATTTATTTCGACGGGTAAGTTTCAGGTTCTTGGTAGATGGAACCTGAGACAAGTTTTTGTGTTTTTCTTGATTTATGTTTTCGTGCGATCCTGCGGTATTCCATTGTATTTGATGATAAATCTATAATTTGGAATCTTTAATCTGATCTTCCATTTTATGATTAAGACTTTTACTTTGTTAATGTTTCATATTTTTCGTGTGTCTAAATATAAGTTGAGGTAAGTGGATTATAGCAGCAAATGGTAGTCATTGAAGGTAATGATTCACTGCAATTATTCAATTAATAATACATGTGAAATTTTAGTAGATCTCGGAACTAATCTTGAAATCTGTGACAACTTGGAACCGCTGACCCTTACATGACATCATGCTGATGCCAAAAATCATTTTTTATGTATCCTCCTTCCTTTTCTTTTTTGAGGTCGAAATCTTCTTTCCTTGTGAGTCGCTTATAAAATGAGAGACGCCTGAGCGACCTTTGCTCCTCTTATTTTCAAGCCTTGATTTTAACTTTCGAGGGGATCTAACGGTCAAATGTGATGAACATTTGCAAAAGTCAAGTCAATGTCAAGTAGATGCGGGGCAGAAATACTTAAAAAAGAAAAAAAAGAAAGAAAAGCAAGATGATCTATATATACCCTGAACCAAGTGCTTCTTCCCCTCCCTCATTCAAAAGAACAATCACGGAGATCATTGAGCTTCAACCGGAGAGCATGGCGGATCATAGAGGGACGTTCGAAAGGTACATAATTCATTCGTATGAATGTACTCTAAGAACACTGCTTAGAGCACAGATTAAGTAATAATTTTTTTTTCTTTCAATTTGTTTCTTCCTAATCCTGTATAGGGATGACGATCAATCACAACAGCAGCAACAGCAAGAAAGTTTCGACTCAACCAAGAGATTCCACATTGTATTCACTTCGTTCAAGCTGCTTGTCATCGCCCATTTCAATTCGCAGCATATAGAGGCGTGGAATCAAATGGTTTTGCAGCTTTACATTATTTGCGAAGTCATATATCTCATAGCATTGATCAAAGTGACTGGACCTGCGAGCTTGAACCCAATATACCGGTGCTTGTACATCTTTTTTGGTGTTCTCGGTTCTGAGTTGCTTCTTTGGACAAGCTTATCTCTGGCCATGTGGTTGGTGATTAATGTGTGCTTGGTAGTGTTTGCTTTGGCATGTCTACTCACACAAGGTTTCAACCATTTTCAAGAGACGGTTCGGTTGTTTGGAGACATGCCATTTTTCTAAGTTCATTTTGATTACTGAAACCCCCGCAATCATATTGTGTTTGTGTATTAGTTTTGTTGTGTGTTAATTGTAATAAATTCGTGAGATTTGTTTAATTTATTTTTGTAGGCCCATGATTATTTTTTAGTCAATCGCCATATATTATGCAGCCTGTAATGAAAGCTTGATATTTCCATGTATAAAGATGGAACAAAAACACAAATTTGCGAAAATGCCATGCAATTTCACAATAGGTTTGTTGGGAAAATTGTCCAAAAAGTCCTAAACCTGTTACACATTTGTCAATTCAGTCATAAATATTTTAATTTTACGAATTAAATCCTAAGCTTTTTCATTTCTAACCAATTTAGTTCTACACATTTTCATTTCTTGCCAATGAGTCCATTTGGCTAATTTTAAACAAATTGTTGTCATGGACGCTGGCTAGCCTACGTGGTGCTGACATGAATAATTTTTAATAATATTTTTCAATTTTTCAATTTTTTTATTTTTCATTTCTATTCTTTTCCCCTTTTTCTTTTCTTTTCTTTTTTTTTTCTCCCCTTCTTTCTCTTTTAGCCAGTTGCCGATGCTCGGCAACTGGCTAGAGGGAAGGACTGGCAAGGTCGGCTTCGCTGGCCTTGGGCAAACCTCGCCATGGTTGGGCGAGGCCAAGCCTCACCAGGGGCTGGTGAGGATCGCCCTCGCTAGTGGCCGGTGGGGGTAAGGCTCACCCAAGGCTAGCGAGGTTAACCTCGTCGGCTCCCCTGCCCCCCTCTGGCCAGTTGCCGACGACTAACGTTCGACTGGAGGAGGAAGAAGAGGAGGAAAAAAAAGAAAAAGAAAAAATCAAAAAATTATTAAAAACTCTCCATGTCAACACCATATAGGCACTTCCGACCAAACCTGGCCGAATATGCTCAATTAACAAGAAGTGAAAATGTTTAGGACTCAACTGTCAAAATTGAAAAGTTTAGAACTGAATTGACAAAAATGCAATAAATTTACAACTTTTTGGATAATTTTCCCAAGTTTGTCTACATCAACACCCTTGCATTGTGATAAGACGGAATTACCCTTAGGTTGATCCCCGCTCTTCCATTTTTTCTTAAATTGGGTTAAACAAAAAAAAATAACCTCACGTAAAATTAGAAGGGCAACTACTGGGTTTTGCCTAGTGGCCACCCTTCTTACTTAGAAAGAAAGAGGTAGAGAGTTCAACTCTTCACCTTGTTAGGAGTGGGAGGGAATGAGCAAGGAAGTTTCCTCCCATCCTCCCGTATTTGAACTGTCTTCATTTTCCACACCCACTTCCCATTCAACCCCATTCCCCTCTCCTTTCCAAACAAAAGCCTTCTTTACTTTGGAACCGTGTTGTAAAATGATTTTCTTAAAGGTAAGGCTTAGAAAACTGTAGATAAGAAGTTTACGCAGCTTGAGATGCCAAGCAGAGAGGAGCTCGCTGAGAAGTTTCACATCTAAGCTTTCCACGCATCACACTTAACGTTCCTTACATGAGTAAGGAAGGCTAGCGAGACACCTTTTAACGTACCGTTTTTTTTTGGTAAAGGAATTTTAACGTACCGTTAAGTTGAGAATAAATCGAAAATAGTTGAATTTATATAGAATTATCTTGTTACAACATTCAAATGAACAAATAGTTTAACAAATCACTTCTATTTGTTGTTTGGCAAATATATTTGTATTATTTGCATAAAATGTCACAAGTCTCTTCTACGGATATTGTGTTCCGTGACCATAGCATAAGATCGACATAAATACAAAGTGAGTCGAATATTCAAATCTATGCAATGCACGCCTCTTCACCTCATACATAATAAAAGATAGCACTCGGGGTGAATCAAACAAAAAATTATAAATAATTACATGAGGATATTTACATAGTCATTTGTCGGTCTTATTACTATCAAGGCATTTCTCTTTTTCCACACGTCTCTCCTCAATTTTTATTCTTTACAGGGTCATCACACAATCTTTTCTATTCTGTTATAGAAAAGTTTTCATTTATTTTTTTGAATTCATCAAACCATGCCAAAAAGATAGTTCTATTGACTACCTTCTCTTTTCTTGTTTCTTACAATCCTCTCTGTCTCTCCATCCACGTTTGCTTTTCTTCACATCGTCACCCCACCCTCTCGTACAAAAGCATAATGGTAAATAACACACCGTGGATGAGGTTGTTGGTCTAACTCCATGACCGAAAAGCATTAAGAAGAAAAATATAATACTAACAATTCTAATGATCCTAGGGAACATCACATTCTACACCAAATAGAAAGATGAAACTCATCGAAACTCTGATAGAACTCAAACCCTAGTAGCTATGATAAGACTAATAATGTAAATAGAAGGAAAACCCTAACGATGTCCGGACTTCTACTGACCTTGGGGATATATGCGAACTAGTGTTGTCACCAAAACTCAACAATCACACTAGTATTTTGGCCACAAACAACTGATTTGATCCAATTGTATGCGTCATTTAACCTTTGTCTACACGACTAAGCCTCGCAGCTACCATGGACAGCGGTACCAAGATCAATCCAGATCTTGGAACAACTTTGTTCCATAGCTTACCAATCTAATCCAACATTACAATAGCAAAATTCAACATATCCACGATGGGTTGACAAACATTTCTCAATGAAAGGACAAGTATAATGAAGCTATCCTCTGCGTCAGATCAAGGGCATGTTTGTGCATGCTTCAATGAATGCAAAATGTCCCGCTTGAATTTAAAACATTATCGAAATTTCAAAAAATTATGAAAAAACTATATATGATTTAAAAGGCAAAATTTGTGTATTAGAAAATTTAAGATGTTAAGTGCTAAGAAACAGTCAATTTGAATAGTAAAAAAATACACCCTAAATATTCACAACAATCCTAATTGAACGAACTGAAATAGATAACCATAAGCATGAAGCATGCCACACAACATCCTATTCTGACTTCATGGTTCCAATCCAATCCCTTCCAAGTATAACTGAAGGGATGCTCCAGGTAATAGTACTTGCTATTGTTGAAGAATATGTGTATCGCTTTAAATCATCCTGCTGAACTTTTGCATGCTCACTAGATTTACGAATAGTCGCAAACTGATTATTGTTTATATGCTCATAGAATCTAAAAGAAAAATAGCCTTTCTCCACAATAAGACATTTATACTACACATATATCGAATTTTATTTTTTGAGACCATTGCTCACATTCACATCTATTATCTTCGTATCCCTATTTAAAAAAATGGCATTTTCTTTATAAAAATGCCAATCTCAAAATTTTAAATTCTCACACCGAACCGAAGCACTCAAAATTAACTAAACATCCAATAACATAAATCCTAAGTAATATGATAAAATGAGTTAAGAAGAAGGGACGATCTAGAGAGAGAGAGAGAGAGAGAGAGAGAGAGAGAGAGAGAGAGAGAGAGAGAGAGAGAGAGATCGTCACGTCAATTCAGCTGGGGTGGCATTGAAATGTGAAAGGAGGAAAAAACCCACAAAGTGTTGAAGACGAGAGGGTGCTCAAGCGTCTTGAAAGCGACTCAAAATGAATTAAAAATTCATGTTGACTAGTGCGACTAAAAAGGAAACCAGATTCATGACATCATGCTGATGCCAAAAATCATTTTCCATGTTCAGCTAGTGCGACTCAAAAGGAAAAGAGGTCGATGACATCATGCTGATGCCAAAAATCATTTTTCATGCTCGACTAGTGCGACTCAAAAGGAAACTAGGTCTACGACATTAGGGGTGGGCATGATTCCAAAATAAAATCTAGAACCTAGAACCAGGCATAGACATGAGAACCAGACCAGTGGAAACTTGTCCGATTTTAGGTTCCAATAATGCAGAGTAGGTTTCAAGTTCCAAAAATTGAGGAATTTATTTCGACGGGTAGGTTTCAGGTTCTAGGTAGATGGAACCTAAGATAAATTTTGGTATTTTTCTTGATTTATGTTTTCTCACGATCCTACGATATTCCATAGTGTTTGATGATGAATGTATAATTTGGAATCTTTAATCTGATCTTCCATTTTATGATTAAGACTTCTACTTTATTAATGTTTCATATTTTTCGTGTGTCTAAATATAAGTTGTGGTAAGTGGATTGTAGCAGTAAATGGTAGTCATTGAAGGTAATGATTCACTGCAATTATTCAATTAATAATACACGTAAAATTTTGGTAGATCTCGGAACCAATCCTGGAACCTGTGACAGGGTAGATTCCAAGTTAGAGGGTATGCATGATAAGTTCCAAGTACCAAAAAATAAGAAACTTATTCCAATGGGCAGGTTATCCTTTATGAAACTTGGAGAATTTGGAACAGCTGACCCTAACATGACATCATGCTGATGCCAAAAATCATTTTTCATGTATCTTCTTTCCTTTTCTTTTTTGTGGTTGAAATCTTCTTTCCTTATGAGTCGCATATAAAACGAGAGACGCCTGAGCGACTTTTGCTCCTCTTATTTTCAAGCCTTGATTTTAACTTTCGAGGGGATCTAACGGTCAAATGTGATGAACATTTGCAAAAGTCAAGTCAATGTCAAGTAGATGCGGGGCAGAAATACTTAAAAAAAGAAGAAAAAGAAAGAAAAGGAAGATGATCTATATATACCCTGAACCAAGTGCTTCTTCCCCTCCCTCATTCAAAAGAACAATCACGGAAATCATTGAGCTTCAACCGGAGAACATGGCAGATCATAGAGGGACGTTCGAAAGATGCATAATTCATTCGTATGAATGTACTCTAAGAGAACTGCTTAGAGCACAGATTAAGTAACAATTTTTTTTTCTTTCAATTTATTTCTTCCTAATCCGGTATAGGGATGACGATCAATCACAACAGCAACAACAGCAAGAAAGTTTCGACTCAACCAAGAGATTCCACATTGTATTCACTTCGTTCAAGCTGCTTGTCATCGCCCATTTCAATTCGCAGCATATAGGGGCTTGGAGTCAAATGGTTCTGCAGTTTTACATTATTTACGAAGTCATATATCTCATAGTATTGATCAAAGTGACCGGACCCGCGAGCTTGAACCCTATATGTCGGTGCTTGTACATCTTTTTTGGTATTCTCGGTTGTGAGTTGCTTCTTTGGACAAGCTTATCTCTGGCCATGTGGTTGGTGATTAGTGTGTGCTTAGTAGTGTTTGCTTTGGCATGTCTACTCACACAAGGTTTCAACCATTTTCAAGAGATGGTTCGGTTGTTTGGAGACATGCCATTTTTCTAAGTTCATTTTGATTATTGAAGCCCCCGCAATCATTTTGTGTATTAGTTTTGTTGTGTGTTATTTGTAATAAATTCGTGAGATTTGTTTATTTTATTTTTGTAGGCCCATGATTATTTTTTAGTCAATCGTCACATATTATGCAGCCTGTAATGAAAGCTTAATATTTCCATGTATAAAGATGGAACAAAAACACAAATTTACGAAAATGCCATGCAATTTCACAATAGGTTTGTTGGGAAAATTGTCCAAAAAATCCTAAACCTATTACACATTTGTGAATTCAGTCATAAATATTTTAATTTTGCCAATTGAATCCTAAGCTTTTTCATTTCTTACCAATTGAGTTCTACACATTTTCATTTCTTGTCAATTGAGTCCATTCGGCTAATTTTAAACAAATTGTTGTCATGGATGCTGGCTAGCTTACGTGGTGCTGACATGGATAATTTTAATAATATTTTTCAATTTTTCAATTTTTTTATTTTTCATTTCTAATCTTTTTCCCTTTTTCTTTTCTTTTCTTTTTTTTTCTCTCCTTCTTTCTCTTTTAGCCGGTCGCCGGGCATCGGCAATTGGCTAGAGGGAAGGACTGGCAAGGTCGACCTCGTTGGCCTTGGGCAAGCCTCGCCATGGTTGGGTGAGGCCAAGCCTCACCAGGGGCCAGTGAGGGTCACCCTCGCTAGTGGCCGATTGGGGTAAGGCTCGCCCAAGGCTGGCGAGGTTAACCTCGTCGGCCCCCCTCCCCCCCTCTGGCCGGTTGCTGACGTCTAGCTTTCAGCTGGAGGAGGAAGAAGAGGAGGAAAAAAAAGAAAAAGAAAAAATCAAAAAATTATTAAAAACTCTCCATGTCAGCACCATATAGGCACTTCCGACCAAACTTGGCCGAATAGGCTCAATTGACAAGAAGTGAAAATGTTTAGGACTCAATTGTCAAAATTGAAAAGTTTAGAACTGAATTGACAAAAATGCAATAAATTTAGAACTTTTTGGATAATTTTTCCCAAGTTTGTCTACATCCACACCCTTGCGTTGTGATAAGAGGGAATTACCCTTAGGTTGATCCCCGCTCTTCCATTTTTTCTTAAATTAGGCTAAACTAAAAAAAAAATAACCTCATGTAAAATTAGAAGGGCAACTACTGGGGTTTGCCCAGTGGCCACCCTTCTTACTTGGAAAGAGGGAGGTGGAGAGTTCAACTCTTCATCTTGTTAGGAGTGGGAACGTTTAGTTTTAAATGTAGGTTTCGACTTCTAAAAAGGCATGCACAAGTTTGAAAATAAATTGAGAATTAGAGTAAAACATACAAAAAAAAAATTAGAAAGTCAAAGGTGGTTCCCATGTGTTAATATGCCAACCCACATACTTTTCTTTTTTCAAGAAATTCCACATCTACTAAACTATAGTGGCCCACTTCTTGTCCTCTAACTGCTATTTTTTTTTATTATTTTAGCAAAAAAACTGCTATTTTTATTAATGAAATTCCTTGGGGCTTTGTTAAGAAGAATAATTAAGATAGAAATTATAGAGTTACGCGCGACCACAACTTTATCGATACTTTTCTTAAAGAAAACATAAAACTACATGAACATCCATAATTTATAGAGAGAAAATTAAGAGACAGCACATTAAAAAAATTCTAGCTCCATCCATAATGATGACAAATGAAATTGGAAGTAAAAATCATGTCACGAATGAAATTCTAACAAAAGCATATAAAGCAATGCCAAAAGCAATCAAATCAAATCAACTTGAATAATTTGGCCAAGAAAAGGGAAAGAACGTCGTTCTTCTCAACAATACAAATGAAACAAAATATCATCCGATGATCAAATTGCTAAACCTATGACAAATATACCATCCATTAAATTAAATTAATATTACGAAAAATTATAAATTGGTATATATGTAACAAACAGAGGAGTAAAACCCTAAATTGGCACACTTGTCATAGGTGTACCAGTTTAGAATTTTTGATAGTAAAAAATTAATTTTGGATAAATTTGTTATAAATGTACCAGTTTAGGGTTTGTTGTGGTATCAACCCTAGAGTTTATTGACTTTTAGACTATGATATGGGGGGGAGGGAATGAGCAAGGAAGTTTCCTCACTTCCTCCCGTATTTGAACTGTCTTCATTTTCCACACCCACTTCCCATTCAACCCCATTTTCCTCTCCTTTCCGAACAAAGCCTTCTTTACTTTGGGACCGTGCTGTACAATGATTTTCTTAAAGATAAGGCTTAGAAAACTGCAGATAAGAAGTTTAGGAAGCTTGAGATGCCAAGCAGAGAGGAGCTTGCTGAGAAGTTTCATATCTAAGCTTTCCACGCATCACACTCAACGTTCCTTAGTTGAACAAGGAAGGCTTGTGAGACACCTAAATACTATTTCTAATGAAAATGAAGTATCACATTCTACTCCACATAGAAAGATGAAACTTATTGAAACTCTGATGGAACTCAAACCCTAATAGACAAGGTACCTTTTCACTAAAAGAGAACAACGACACTAGTATTTTGCCCAAAATGACTCATTTGATCCAATCATCTGCATCATAGAAACATCATGTTGTTTATTTCCACGCAAGTAAGCCCCGCGGTAACAATGGACAACATACCAAGACCAAGCCAAATCTTGAAACAACTCTGTTGCATAGTTTACCAATGAAATCCAACATTACAACATCAAAGTTCAACATCTTCACAATGGGATGACAGCCATTTCTCATTAAGAGAACAAGCATAATGAAGCTATCCTCTATGTCATATTAAGGGCATGTTCGAGTATGCTTCCATGAAAGCAAAAAACAACTTTTTGCTTTCCCACCTGAATTCAAAACAATATCCAAATTTGAAAAAGCATAAGCCTATCTAGAAACGCCCTAATCATTCACAGCAATCCCAAGCGAGCAAATTAAAATAGACAACCACCAGCATGCCACACAAAGTCATATTCTTACTCCTTAGTTTCAATCCTACCCCTTCCAAGTATAACTTATGAGATGCTCCGAGTAACAATACTTGCTATTGTTGAAGAACATTTGTATTGCTTTAGTCCGTAAGGCTAAACTTTTGGCCGTTTACTAGGTTTACAAATAGTCACATGCCGATTATTGTTTATATCCTCATAGAATTGAAAAGAGAGATAGCCTCGCACCGAATGCGGATGGTGATGCTGCTGCTCATTTTGGTATGAATAGAGATGGAGCCCATGGTGGCGGAGGCGAAAACTTGCAAGTCCCAAAGCCACCTGCTCAAGGGGATATCTGCGAGGAAGAGCAACTGCACCGCCATTTGCCATGGCTTCCACAGCGGGCATTGCGGTGTACAAATAGTCGCATTCTGATTATCATTTATATGCACATAGAATCGGAAAGAGAAATAGCCTCTCTCCACAACAAGAAATGCTTGCGACGGTAGTGTCCGTTATCCCAGTGTCAAGACTATTTGGACAATCACATCGGTCCTTAATTTTGAATTTGCAATCATTCTTCTACGTTCTTTCCAGTGTTAGCCGTGCATACACAATGGAAATGGAACTGCATCTCCTGTGTCATTTTCTGGAACCAAGTGTCGATGGCGATGCTTATTTTATTGTGATGCTGCTGCTCGTGGCAACTGGTCCCTTCTCATCTACAACTCATGCATGCATTTGTTTCACGGGTCAAATCAATAATGTTCTAATATAGTGTCTTATGATGTTGGCCCATACAATATGTACACTTCACTAGATGTGACTCAGAACATGTGGTTCGTGGATCCTCAGCCTATTTTCAGAGCCAATAGATCTTTAAAACGATCAAATGGTAGTGAACTTGTACTACGAAGGGATCAACGAAATGGATTGGAATTGCTGATGGATGATTCTAAGCATGATTTGTCCACTCATTTTCTATGACAGAATTCTGATTAATTAAACCAGTCCCAAAGCCACCCGTTCAAGGTGATATATGCACGAGGAAGAGCAACTGCACCACCGTTTTGCCAGATGGAGGGCTTCCACAGCGGGCGTTGCTGGGGAACCGAACGTTGCAAGAGAGTGCAGTCCAAGTCTGACGCTTTTGCGTTGCATCTTCTCGAATCTCGTCAAATAGCTAAAAAAAAACCTTCAATTATCACTTAGTGTTTTATTTGACGGTTGACGACACAACTTCTTTCAATACACCTGACCTCGTATCTTCTTTCGTTATCCTTTCCAATAACTACTAATATCCCTCTCTTGATGTGGATCCTCAGCATTGTCCGTCTCATTTGGTGGTGACATCAGTAGCCTACCACAATGCCATGTCAATCTGCTATCGGGTAGCCTCCCACGCAGCATCACTTTTGCTTTCGTTTAGCCTACACCGCATCCACGCTAGCCTATTGTCACATAGCTTGCACACATCAACCTGTGATGAACTATAATTAAGTAAAATAAGCAAATGGTGAAATCGCTATATTGAAAGTAAACTGAATCTCCTGTTTCCTGTCATTATAATTCCTTGAATTTCTAACACTTGCCAAACCACAATCTAATGTTTTTTCGCTTTGGATAAATTAAATTCTCTTTTTCTTTTTGTTTCAACGAAAGATTAAAGTTATCTGCTGTCGGCCGTGCAGGGGTTCCCTGGATTATCAAAAAAAAAAAAAGTTATCTGCTAAAATAGACCAAATATTTCGACAACATTCTTTTATATATTTGGTTTCTCCTCATATTGTTTCGCGCGCAAAGCGTGTGTGCTTTTTGCTAGTAATGGCCTCATGGGGTCTAACATTTAAACTAAACCTCTAAACGCTTTGAAAACACGGTTTACGATGGTAGCTTCCTCGAACGTTGCTTTGCAGAACAATCGAGTTGACGACATGAGACGACAGTGTGGTGGAGGGGCTAAAAAAACCCTTTGAAACAGTGGCCTTGACTTGAAGAGGTGAGACAGGACGGGAGTAAGCCGTGGTGGGCAAAACAAAGGGTGGTGTCTCCATGTCTTCGACATTCGTCTCATGTCTTCCACTTTTCAGTCCCACCCCGACTTCAACTTTTTAGTCCCACCACACCAGACTGTTCTTATTTTAATCCTTTCGAACCTAAAGCACGCAAAACGTGACAAACTAAACTTCTGCATGCATGTGGAAGAAGAAGACAATCCAAAAGATTGTCCATATTCCAAGTTATGGAGGGAGGAGCATCCGTTGTAATTGGTTTGAGAGATTTCTACCACACAAGGTGCAGCCACAACCGTTGTGAAAGCGAAAGAATCGGGTGGGGATAGTTTATTCGGGTGGCATGTGAGCACTAATAAAGGTGGGCACTTTTTGATTCATTGCATGTTAATTGCAAGATTAAAAGGAAAGAAAGCTATAATGATGCATAACAATGCCAAGTGGCAACTTTCCGTCGCCAATCTTACGAACCTTTTACGCGCTCCCCCACTAGTCTACTTCCCATATACAAGACCCGAATTTGGCCAACCTCACCTTATTGCCATGTTTTGTATATAATTATTTTAATTTCATTTTAATTCTTTTTCTTGGCCAAAATTGGCTTTTTCTAGAGGAAAGAAAATGAGTCCGCTAACCCATTTTTCCATTCATAGTTGCTGGGTTGAATTTAAAATGAGTCGCTTTAATTTTATCATATGATTTATAAGAAACAAAGATCGACTAACAGATTGTCTACATGAATTTGATTCAGATTATATTTAAGGTAAGGTCTCGATATGTTACTATTCTATTTCTCTCACTTTTCTTTGATACAGTGGCCTTCGACTACAAAGGGTGGTGGCTCCATGTCTTCAACTTTCGTCTCACGCCTCTCCACTTTTCAATCCCACCATGTCTTCAACTTTTTAGTCCCACCACACCAAGCCAAACTGTTCTTATTTTATACCATTCGAACCTGAAGCACACAAAACGCGACAAACTAAACTTCTGCATGACAACCCAGAAGAAGCTTTATATTGCACTACACGGATTAAGGAGCATCTGTTAATAATTGGTTTGAGAGATTTCTGTCACAAGGCACAGCCATGACCGATGTGAAGTGATCCCCCAAGAATAGGGTGGGGATATATTATTCGAGTGGCATGGGAGCACCGATAAGGGTCGGCACTTTTTGATATGAAAATGATGGCAACTTCTGGCCGCCAATCTTATGAACCTTGGGCTCTCCCCACTAAGTCTGATTTCCCAGACCCGAGGTATTTATAAATACTATCGCGGCTTTGGTTGATCAGTGAATCAGAAACATTTTTGTTTGAGAGTTCACGCTCATTCTGGCGAGTGGTGTTATTGTTCCACTTCCTCGTTCACAAACTTAAAAACAGTCGCAGACTTCATTGGGCTCCTAGTCCTCCGGAACATGGCCGATCGTACAGCGACGCTCGAGAGGTATGTAATTCATTCGCGTGAATGTGCTCCAAGAGCTTTGCTAAGAGGGCGGGTTCAGTAGCTAGATTTTTCTTTTCTCTTTCCTTTTGGATTGGATTTTTTTCCCAATTAAGTTTTTCCTCATTGGGTACACGGACGACGAGCAATCGCAAGAGCAACAACAATAGAAAAGTTTCGACTCGACCCAGAGATTCCACATTGAATTCACCTCATTCAAGCTACTTGTCATCATGCATTTTAATTCACAACATACCAAGGCACCGAGCCTGGCAGTTCTGTAGTTTTACATCATCTGTGAAGTCATTTATCTCGTTGAACTGATAAGAGGGACCGGACCTGCAAGTCCGAATCTAATATACAAGTACTTGTTCATCAATGTCGGGACTCTTGGTTCCACGTTGCTTCTTTGGACAAGCCCATCTATGGCTATGTGGCTGGTCATCAATATGTGCTTGCTAGTGCTTTCTTTGGCATATCTGCTCGCACGAGGTTCCAACCGTTTTTGTGAAATTGTTCAGCTATTCAACAATGTGGTGTCTTACGAAATTCAGTTGGATTTTTTAAGTTGCTGCAATCATATTGTATTTGGATATAAATCTTGTTGCATGTCATTTGTAATAGATACTTATCGTTGTAATAATTTATTGTTGTAGACCCATGATCATTTTTGGATCAATCATTACAGAATATATAGACAATTTATGAAATTTGATATTTCCTTGTATAAACATGAAATAAAACTCAAATTTAAGAAAATCGTGGAACACAAAAAATTTTCTGGCAACACATGGTCATGAACCTTTGAAGATTAATTACACCTTTAATCATCCCTAAGCCAGCTTTTAATTTATAAAAATTAAAATTAAAAAGTGTAAGAAGAAAAAGGAAAGAATTGATGGGCCACTTCATTTCTTTGGTTGCTGTAATCGAGTGAAATGGGCCTTGTTCAGCTGTTTGTCGGGCACGCATCTTGGACGTTGGACTTGGACGGTCCAAGTTGGAACAATGCAATGAGGAAAAGTTCAAGGCCTTTGGATTAGACCTAATACAACTAAACGGGATTCAATAACCTCACTATACCCGAAAATCTTTCAAGTTCATTTATCGCAGTGTATGGTGTTGGACATGGTCTTAATGTTACAAATATTGATGGGTTTGAGTATTTTTTTAGGGTTAATACCACGAAAAACCCTAAACTGATACATTTGTGACAATTTTACCCCCGAACTATTTTTTTTACCATAAAAAATCTCAAACTGGTACATTTGTGATAAATTTACCCCGAACTATTTTTTTGACCACCAAAAATCCTACACTAGTACACCTGTGACAATTTTACCCTTGGAACTAATTTTTTGACCACTAAAAACCCCAAACTGGTACATTTATGACAAATTTATCCTTTGTTAGTGTTCGTTAAATTATATTAATATCACAAAAAATCACAAATTGATAAACTTGAGACAAACAGATGGGTAAAATCCAAAATCGGTACACATGTCAATTACCACGTGTCATTAAAATTCGCAATTTGACAGTAAAATTTAACAAAAACTAACGGAGGGTAAATTTGTCATAGGTGCACCAATTTGGGGTTTTTGGTGGCCAAAAAATTAATTCGGGGGTAAAATTATCACAGGTATACCAGTGTTGGGTTTTTTATGGTCAAAAAAATAGTTCGGGATAAAATTGTCACAGGTGTACAAATTTAGGGTTTTTTGTGGTCAAAAAAATAGTTTTGGGTAAATTTGTCACAAGTGTACCAGTTTGGAGTTTTTCATGGTATTAACCCTATTTTTTAATCTTTGAGTATTCTCGGATGTTTTAGTGATTACAAGAGTAGAACTATAGAAGTTTATATACCTTACCCAAAAAAACTATAGAAGTTTATATTATGTAATATCTTCCCAGGCATGACCTCTTCTACTAAATTAGATCAAATTTCTAACACGATGAGAAATAATAGGAGATGTGTTTTAATAATTTAATTCGTTACAGTATTTAGTAATTTCTTATTTCTAATTCCTTTCAGGTTTAATTTTGTTTTTAATTGGTTTTTTTTTCAAGTCTACTATTTTCCATATTTAAGGGAAAATTGCTAGGGAATGGAGTTGGGTTAGGTTGGGACCAGATCTAGTATGGATCGCTAAAATTTGTATTACATATAAATGGGTAATTGAATAACCCTTATTTTCTTCGGTCAACAAAATAACAAATAGGAGAGAAAGAAAAGAATTTCACACTATTATACGTCTTCCACTCCTAAATGTAATGGATTAAATGTTCACGACCATTATACATACAAAGGACACTTGAAAGAAGCGGACACGCTTTTATTTTTGGGAGTTGCTTGGACACATTTTCAATCCGCTCAAATCTAACCCTACCCATTTTCAATCCACTCAATTCGATGGGGGATCATATGGCTTACGTTGCCTAGAGATCTTCATACGATCTTCAACATGATGGAAGACAATAAATGTTTTTGATCACCATCTGAAGCTAGCTAGAACGACTGTATAACACAATAGACCCAACCAAAAGACAGAACTAGGCACCTGAGTGCATCGCTCCCTGCAAACTAAGCTCTCTCTCTCTCTCTCTCTCTCTCTCTCTCTCTCTCTCTCTCTCTCTCCAACAAAACCTACCCTCACATCACCCAATTGAAAGGGCAAACTTTACAGCAGTAAATTTATCAGCACTGTGCAGCCACGTATTTCCATCCTTCATGGAGGATGAATAGATAAATATGAGACGATAAATTCATTGACTGGCCTCTGGCAAGAGAAAGTAACATTCTGCAAGTCCAAAGTTCGCTAAACTAGAGCAAGATTAGTGTGGAAAAACAAACATAAGTCCTGTGACTGAATTCTCTTCACTTTAGCAGAATAGAGGACTCGAGATAGCATGGGCTCATGGCTAGTTAGAGGAAATCCATTAAACAACCATAAATCCTGTCACTGAAATTCTCTTCAATCTCTGGAAAGCAAGGACCTTGCACTTCAAGGTGCATTATAAATAAGCAGTTTATGAACAACAAAAACAGAGCAAAAATTGTCTATACATCGGTTTGAATTTCTTTTCTATCTTACATTAAACGAATGGCCAACTGTTCAGCACCAAAATACAGGGGAAACAGTATCATGCTCTGATACAAAGTTGGGAATTGACACAGAAATGAGCTAAAAGCAAGAAATGAGAATCATCATATTATGTTTTCTCAGAAGAACAAGTTACAATCTACAAGATCAAATTTGAGGCCAGAAACTAATGCCATTGCAGTAATTTAGTGAAGATGGGCCATCTCATGACTTTTAATTTTGCCAACAGCCATAGCCCTTGCACTTTCTCGAATTGAAGCCGTCGCTGCACTGGACATGCCAACATTCACCCTTCCCTACAACTCCTGCAGAATTCATTCGTACAATTCATCCTTTCAACAGGTTAAATACTCAACAACACATTAAGAAGCTAGAGAACATATCAGTGTCCACCAAAACATGTTTTGATGCAGAAGGAAGGGGTAGATATAGTACTAGTACACTATATATTAACACATGTTTATTCAAGTCAAAAGTTCCGACCCCCCAAAAAAAATAACAAAATCTATAATAGCTTATCTTTGTGTGCCAACCAAATTGATGACAGCATGAACTCAAAATTCTTATTTTGGTGAAAAGTGGATGAAGTTTGAAAATTAAAGTTCTTGTGAAGTTCTATCGCAACTATGGAGGTTGGTGAAACTTGAAAGTGTAGGCATCAAAAACAGGAAAACAGTGAAAAAGAGATTTGCTAGTATCATCTATCTAATCGTTACCGCAAGTACACCTGGTGCACATAAAGTATATCTTTCAAGCATTGCCACATGATAAGCATAAGCACTCAATACATCAATCGTAGAAAATGCTAGTGAAGCCCTAGATAATTTTTCAAGCACAAGATCCAGATATAGTGATGTCCCAAACATCGAATAGGATAAATTATCCTATCCAAAAATATATCCGGCCCACCACACATAGCCTTAGATTCTTCAAAATACTTTGCACGTCAGTCGCATAACAAAACAAAAAAAACTGGCGTTGAAAATCAATTTAATCAAGCTCTAGAAATAGCTAATCAAGTACCGGTATGACTAAACTCAACAGGGAACACAAATTAGTCAAAGATTTAAACAATAGGAAGCAATTGCATCATGCATAAATCAGACAAAAATCCAAAACAAAACAGATCTAAGCTCTTCTCGATGCGATCACGATTTTGCTTCTCTAGAAAGTCATGGCTGACCCGACCGAATCAAAGCGCATCTCCAAACCGACCAATCGGAGAACAGCTCGAAGCCAACAAAAAGCACCTCAAGCAGATTACAACGGCATCAAGATTTCAAAGAATCTAAGAAAATATTCTTCCTTGCAAGCACTTGGGAATTAAAGCAAGAGTTGTTGTCGTGAAGCTGGGTTTTCCGACACCGACGTCATTCTTGGGGTCAATTTATGCAATAAAAAGTAGACGAGATGTTGCCTACTTTCTTAGAAAATCCCAACTTTAAGTCCTACCCA
The DNA here is from genome assembly GCA_031216185.1 of Syzygium aqueum. Taxonomy (NCBI): domain Eukaryota; kingdom Viridiplantae; phylum Streptophyta; class Magnoliopsida; order Myrtales; family Myrtaceae; genus Syzygium; species Syzygium aqueum. The sequence continues at coordinate 10,491,326 of CM062235.1, read as the reverse complement.
TTTATACCATGAACTTTTAATTGTTTCCAAAAAAATCACAAGCTTTAACTTTAGTCCCGAATATGTCCCCGTTAACCCTTCATCCAAAATTACCCATTAGTCATCCAAAATATGCATGCAGAGCATGTAGAATCTTTATTAATTGAGAAGTGGGATCTTTCAAAGTGGGTCATGCGTGAAAATCTGTATCATGCGTCCGAGACTGACCTTGGAGTCAGATTTAGGACTAATGTGAGAATGAGTGATTTTTTTTAGACCAAAAAAATTCATGATAGATTTGGAACTAGAGTAGTAAGTTCAGTGTAGAATTTGGATCGGACCTAAAGTTGGGCTTTTTAGGGAATTAGGCCACTAATAACACATAGTTAAGCTATATAAGGTTAGAATGCACAACTCAAAAGTTTAAATTTATAAATGAAGAAAAATCATATATATAAAGTATACAAATATTATTATCAAGCAATATGAGATATTTTAACACATATTATAATATAAATCGAAATAATTGAAAATCTAAAAATATTCCTAGAAAATTATATAGTAACAACATTCGAATGAAAAAATTGTTTGACAAATCACTTAGAAGTAATAATGACTTACAACTTATATTTGTTGTTTGACTAGTAAGTTATTTATGTAAAATGCGCGTGCCTCTTTCCACAGATATTGTGTTGCATGACCAAATCGTATCATCAACATGAAAATAAAATAATCAAAATGTTTAAGCACAAGACTCAACAACGTTAGGACTAATATTTTAACTAGAAGTTATGTAATATTGCTAAGGCTAATATTGTTGAAACTCAACAATGCTTGGATAAATAATATTGAAACTCTGTTAGAGCGCAGCTATTGCGACTAATAATTCTCCCAGAAGAACAATGGACTGAAACTCAAAAGAAAAAGGAAAAATGATATAAATAGTTTTTGAACTTTGGCACAATATACAATTTGGACATTGAACTTTTAATTTGTTTAATGTGGTCCCTGAACTTTTAATACGTATTTAATTTAGTCCATGAACTATATGAAAATGGTCAATGTAGTCCTTTCATTAATTCAAATTCAGGGACTATAATAAACATTTTCATATAGTTCATAAATTACATTGAACGCTTACTTAAAGTTCAGGGATAACATTAAACAAATTAAAAGTTCAAGAATCAAATTGCACATTGAGCCAAAGTTTATGAATTATATTAAATCAATTAAAAATTCATGGATCACATTACATATTGAGCCAAAATTCAGAAACTATTTGTGTTATTATTCTAAAGAAAAATTGACAAAAACAATCAACGACAACTGTGACTAAGCCTCACGGTTACTACGGATAACAGTACCAACATCAATCCAGATATTGAAACAACCTTGTTGCATAGGCTAATAATTAAATCCATCATTAACAGAGCAAAATTCAACATCTTAACGGCGGGGTGAAAACCATTTCTCGAAGAGAGGACAAGATTAATAAAGCTATCGTCCACGTCAGATTAAGGGCATGCTTGTGCATGCTTCAACAATGGCAAACATTATCCAAATTTTAAAAATATATGAAAAAAATCACATATAGATGTAGTTATTCCGACTAATTTTTATTGGATATCGCTAGCGTGAAGGTGTGTCAAGTAGGACAGCAATAACTAGATTGACTATTGACTACTTTGGAATTTCATGCAAAAATTTAGAATTAAATCGATAAAATTAAAAAGTTTAGGACTGAATTTGTATCTATACCAACAAAATGTTTAGATCTGATTAGGCAATTTTATCTTAAAGTTTTAAGTGTTACGAATTACGAAAAAGTTAATATGTGTCCGTCACAAAACTTGATTTAAACATAAAGTAGAAGCATATCCAAACACACCCTTCATATTCACAACAATCCCAAGTGTGGATAACCACATGCGTTGTCACACAACATATGCTTGCTCCATGGTCCAATCCACTCCCTTCCAAGTATAACTCATAGGATGCAGTACTTGCTATTGTTGAAGAACATATGCATTGCATTGATCAGGCGGAGCTTCTACACGCTTATTAGTATGAATAGTCGCATGTTGATTACTATTTATATGCTCATAGAATCTAAAAGAGAGATAAGTGTACTAGAAGTCCTAAAACTTATCATAAATGTGCAATTAAATCCTAAAACTTTCAAAAAGTGCAAATAAGTCCTAAAACTTGTCATGAAAGTGCACTTGAGTCCTAAAACTTTCAAAAAGTGCAAGTAAGTCCTAAAACTTGTCACGAAAGTGCAAACAAGTCTTAAAACTTATCACAAAAGTGCAAACAAGTCCTAAAACTTTCAAAAAGTACAATCAATAGAAGGACTTAATTGAATCAATTTGACAAGTGTTAAGACTTGTTTGCACTTTCGTGATAAGTTTTAGGACATGTTTGTATGTTTTTAAAGTTTTAGGACTCAAGTGCACTTCCGTAATAAGTTTTAGGATATGTTTATACTTTTTTAAAGTTTTAGGACTCAAGTGCATTTTCGTGACAAATTTTAGGACTTGTTTGTACTTTTTGAAAGTTTTAAGACTCAATTGCACTTTTGTGATAAGTTTTAAGACTTTGAATGTACTTATTCCTCTAAAAGAGGAATAGCCTTTCTCCACAACAAGAATTATGTACTACATATATATATCGAGATTTATTTTTGGAGATCACTTTGCACATTCACAACAATCACTGTATCCCTATTTAGAAAAATACCATTTTTCTGTTACTCATATTAATTGGTACATCCCAAACTCATAAATATGCAATTTTCTTACGGAAAAGTAAGACAAGGACCACATCTAGGATGGGCAACCCAATTTATGGGAGTATTGGCACTTAATGATATTATTAAAATAGGGAAAACTATCCAAAAAATCCTAAACTTATTGCACTTTTTCCAATTTAGACCTAAACCTTTTGATTTTGCCAATTGAATCCTAAATATTTTCAATTGAGTCGATATGGCCATTTTGGCTGAAACTCATTGATGTGGATTCTAGCGATCCTAAGTGGCGCAGTTGGCACTAATGTGAACTATTTTTTTTGTAATATTTTAATTTTTTTGAACTTTTTTGTAATTTTTCATTTATTCTCTTTTCCTTCCTTCCTTTCTTTTTTTATTCCCCACTGTGACCAGCAACGGTCACCGGAGCTCGTTGGCCACTAGGCTTGGCCACCTTCGCACACAGCTAGGAAGGCGCGCATGGCTAGAGGCGAAGGCGGCTGTGGCCTCGCCAGCTACTGGTGAGCCCACCTTTGCCCATAGCCTCTATGGCCTCGCCCAGATCTGGGTGAGGGCCATGACCCTTGTCGGCGGCTAGCAAGGGCTTCGTGGCCCTTGCCAGTGGCCAACGAACTCCAACGACCCTTGCCAACCAAGCTCGCTAGCCATAATGGAAAAAAGGAAAAGAAGGAAGGAAAAGAGAAGAAAAGAAAAGAAAAAAAATATTAAAATATTATTTAAAATTGTCCATGTCATTTATTTTCGATCAAAATTGGCTAGATAAACTCAATTGACAAAACGTAAAAATGTTTAGAATTCAATTGACATAATTGACCGTTTGAGGACTGAATTGATAAAAATATAATAAATTTATAATTTTTTGAATAATTTTTTTAATTAAAATATTAATATAGATTGTCACATCCATTTATCAACCCAATTTGGGGGCGATAGTGCACAGGGGTCTTGAAAGCGTATCGCAATCTTGAGTTGATGAATCTTGGAACTCAACAAATCTGGAAACTCAATCTTGAAACTAGATTCATCTCTAGATGCGATACACTTTCAAGACGCCCGCGCACTTGCCCCTCTCGTCTTCAACCGTTGATTTAATTCTCAAGGTGATCTAACGGTCAAATGTGATGAAGATTTGCAATAGTCAAGTCAACGTCAATTAAATGCGGTGAAGAAATATCAAAGGAACGAAAAAATAAAGGAAACAAAAGAAGACCTGTATATACCTGAACCAAGTGCTTCTTCCCCTACCTCATTCACCAAAAACACAATCACATTGTTCATTGAGCTTCAACTTCTCCGACATGGCAGATCGTATGGCAACACTCGAAAGGTACGTAATTCATTCGTGTGAATGTGCTCTCAAAACTTTGCTTAGAGCTCGGATTAAGTGGCAATTTTTTTTTCATTTAAATATGCTTTTCTTTCAATTAATTTCTCTTTGATTTGTTACAGAAACGACAGATAACCACGACAGCAGGAAAGTTTCAACTAAACCAAGAGATTTCATATTGTATTCACTTCATTCAAGCTATTCATCATCGCGCATTTCAATTCGCAACCTACTGAGGTATTGAGCCACGCGATTTTGCAGTTTTACACCATTTATGAAGTCATTTATCTCATAGCACTTATCAAAGTGACTGGACACGTGAGCCGAAACTCAATATACCGGTACTTGTATATTGTTTTCGGGACCCTTAGTGCCGAATTGCTTCTCTGAACAAGTCTGTCTGTGACCATGTGGCCGATTGTCAATTTGTGCTTACTAGTTTTTGCTTTGGCATGTTTGCTCACACGAAATTCTGATCATTTTTGTGAGATTATTTAGCTATTCGACGATGTGCCGCTTTCTGAAGTTCGGTTGGATTCTTGAAGCTCTTGCAATCATACTATACTTGGATATCAATCTTGTTGCATGTTAGTTGTAATAAATACTTCTGATTTTATAATTATTTATGTAGACCCACGATCATTTCTGGGTCAATCATTACGGATTATATAGACAATTATAAAACTTTGCTTTTCTTCTCTATAAATATGGAATAAAAGTCCTTACCAAAAAAATATGGAATAAAAGTCGAATTTAAGAAAAACGTGGAACACAAAAAATTTCTGGCAACACATGGTCCTCTAGTATGAATGGACAACTTTAAAGATTAATTACAGCTTTAATAAAAAAATGGAAAGAATTCATGGGCCATTTCATTTCTTTGGTTGCTGTAATCGACTCAAAGGGGCCCGTTCAGCTTTCCTTGGGCACATATCTTGGAAGTTGGACTTGAACGGTCCAAGTTGGACCTATACAATAAGGAAAAATTTAAGGCCTTTGGATTAGACCTAATCCAACCAAACGGGATTCAATAACCTCCCAAATCCAAAAAGCATAAAAATCACTTTGAGCAAAACCAGGGGAATTCAAAAGGATCTGAGCAGTCTCGAAGGACAAGAGTTTGATACTTAAGCCAAGTGACGAATCCTTTCAAAGATTAAACTTGAAGATATTACCAAAAGAAGAAAAACCTCAGCGAGATGAGAGGAAAGGCGGCGACGGTATTACCAAAAGGCATGTGTATTTTAGAAGCCTGCAATAACTTTAGTAATATGTCTTTTCAGGAGACATCATATTGCCAGGGATATAGATCAATCATCATTGAATAATGTAGAAAATCTCCTCCTCTCCCATTCGGTATCGGATTAAGGACCTTGGGTAACTCAGCGAATCGCACATTACCTTACTAATTCAGATAAGAGTTACCAATTGATGTATATATCCTGCTGCGAAGCTGCCAAAAACTAACACGACTCTGTGGAACTTTTGTCTTACATTGCTTGAAGATCTACATACAATCTGGAATAAAAAAGGAAGGTGATAAATGTTACCAGTCTCCATCAGAAGCTAGCTACAAAGACTGTAAAACACATTAGCCCCGTTTAAAAGACAGAACCAGGCACCCGAGTGCATCGCTTCCCGCAAACTAAGCTCTCTCTCTCTCTCCAACAAAACCTACCTAACGTCAAAAAGAGGCAAACTTGACAGCAGTAAATTATCAGCACCATCCAGCCACATATTTTCTTCCTTCACGGAGGATGAATAGATAATTTTGGGAACATAACATCATTTACTGGCCTCCGGCAAGAGAAAGTAACATTCTGCAAACCCGATTTCTCTAAACCGAGGCGGATTAGTGTGAAAAGGCAAACGCAGCCACTTGAGTAGAATAGAGGACTCAAGATAGCATGGACTCATGGCTAGTAACAGGAAAAACAGTTTAGTAATAAAAAAATGAATATGTTACGAAGAAAATCCAGTAAATAACCACAAATCCTGTCACCCAGTTCTCTTGGATCTCTTGAAAGCCAGGACCTTGCACTTCAAGATGCATTTAAATAAGCATTTCATGAACAACAAAGGCAGTCAAAATTGGTCTTTACATCCAATTAAAGTTCTTTTTCCATCTTATAACAGACGATTGGCCCACTGGTAAGCATCAAAATAAAGGAAAAACAGCATCATGCCCTGATGCAAAGTTGGGAATTGACACAGAAATGAACTAAACGCAAGAACTGAAATTCATCATATTATGTTACTGAAAAAGACAAAGGTGCAATCTACAAGATCAATTTTGAGGCTAGAAACTAATGCCATTGGTGTCATTTGGTGAAGATGGACCAGTTCAGCGATCCATGAGTCAAATAAATAGGATTGGTATTCTTCTCCAATGTTGGATTTGCATTCTTATCTAGTAGAACTTGAGTTCTATCAGAATAAAAATAAGCTTCCTCTCTCTATTTGAAACAGCATTCCCGTTTCCAATCATAGAAGATCATCATTCTTCATCGAGCTGCTTATCTTTCTATTTTCCATTATAAGTACGGTTTTATGTTTCCTACTTAGCCTTCCTATCTGAATTGGATGTGAGTTTAGTAGTCTCCATATATATGGTCTCGAATTATGAGGAACATAGCCTTACCATTTCCTGGCTCTTTTCCAAACAAAGCCTTACCAAATCTTTACATTGGCATCGTGTTGTACAATTCCTTCCTTAACGAGGCTTAAAAAAGTGTAGATCAGAAGTTTAGGAACCTTGAGATGCCAAGCATAGAGGTGCTTGCTGAGAAGATTAACTCGAGAAGAGTAAATTCCTTTATACTTCACATCTAAGCTTTCTAGATGTGAGGTATAAATGAATTTACTTTAATTCAACTAGAAGAAAAATTCTAATTCCGTTAATGACTTCGGTGGGCCACAAACGACCCATTTGATCAAATCGTCTACATCATAAAAACATTATGCTGTTCATCTAACTTTTGTTGACACGGGTAAGCCTCGCAGTTTCCATGCACAATGATACCAAGATCAAATTAGATCTTAAACCCACTTTGTTGCATAGCTTACCAGCCAAATCCAGCATTACAACAGCAAAATTCTACCATCTTCACAATGGGTTGACAACCATCTCTCGATGAAAGGACAAGTACAATGAAGCCATCCTCCATGTCATATTAAGGGCGTGTTTGCGTATGCTTCAACAAAAGCAAAACATTATCCAAATTGCAAAAATTATGAAAAAAAATTACAAAACAACTTACGTGTCAAAATTTGCATGTTGTGAAAGTTTCAGGTGTTGGAGGGTAAGAAAAAATCAATATTTGCATGTCGCAAAATTTAGATTAAGCAAAACATAGAAGCTTATCCGGATACGCCCTTACCTTAATATTCCCTTACAATCCCAAGTAAGCAAATTGAAATAGATAACCACAAGCATGCCACGCTTACTCCCGGATTCCAACCCAATCCCTTCCATGTATAACTCATTGGAAGCTCCGAGAAACAGTAGTTGCTATTGTTGAAGAACATGTTGATCATCACTTTAATCCGTGAGGCTGAACTTCTGTGTGCTCGCTAGGTTAATGAATTTCGCGTGCTGATTGATGTTTATGTGCTCATAGAATCTACATGAGAAGCAGCATCTCTTTACAACAAGAAGAAAAAATGCCTGCAAGCGTAGTGTCCTTTATTTGGCAAGACTGTCTGGACGATCGCATTGTTCCTAAATTCTGAATATGCAACAATTCTTGTACACAGCGTCCAATGTTAGCCGTGCAAGCACATTGGAAATGGAGCTGCATTTCTCATCCTACAACACACTTATGCATGCATGCATGCATGGGTCGAATCGCTCATGTTTTAATATAGTGTCTTATGATGTTGGCCCTTACAATATGTTAGAAATTTCAATTGAAGTTTACAAGAGTTCATCGATATGTTGGGTCAGGTCACACTTATGGTGAGTTCTCCTCACGGCCATCGATAGAAATAGAATGTTAAAACTAAGGAAAATGACTTGTTAAATGGATTGAAACAAATTAAGCGGTCAGCCATCAACTAATTTGACAAGTCAAGTTTAAGTTCACCTATTTGCGTCCTTCATAAAAGAATCGACACAATCAAAGAATGAGTGTTGGCATGTAGTGTCATTCAGATTAATGAGGTCGAATAAGAGACTTTTACTTTTTTACACTTTACGACTTTCACAATTAGATTTTTATTTAGCAGAAAAATATCAAACTTTTCAAACTACATAGATATGGACATGTAGAATCCTATATAATGTTTCATAATAGATTTTGAAAAAGAAGTTAAACTTAAGAAAAAATATTTTATATTCCTCTGATATGTATATACGTCAATTAAAGTGTTCACATCGTTGCTTTCGTTTACTTTAGAACTCGATTTCTTTTTTATTGTAGCATCAGAACTATATATGTGAGGTGAATATTATATTTTTCCCTTGAAAACGGGTGGAGTTAGTTGTCCGGTTTCCATAAAATATGAGTGATCAGGAAAGCTTCGTTAATGGGAGAAAAAATGACGGAGCCATCACATAACATTGCTCTAGCCCAAATTTTCTCTGATATATGTGGGTGGATAATTTGAAGACCTCTTTTCTACTTAAGATAAAAAGGGAGTTCCATTTGTGGGGGGAAAAAACAGAGTCCCATTAAGCTGTAATGACATTGAAATTACCATGAAAAATGTGTATTACGATAGAGCAATTCTGGAAAAATATGAGAATTTCACAAGTAAATTAAACTTCAACCAATGTCGAATATAGCTTGGCGTCTATCGTGAAAACTTTAGGAAGCCTCACCTAATTCACCATTAGTACGATAATTTGCTCTTGAACCACGACTGATCCGTACTTGCAAGATTTTAATACACTCGTACTAGTTTAACGTTGAGCAAGATTTATCTGCAAGCGCAACATACATGATCCCTAACATCCCTTAACTATAATACCATTGAAGGCAGCTCTATGATTTCACATACTATCAGCTCAGATCTCTATTCATGTGCACGGCCTTAAGCGCGCCATGTTAGTTTGAAGGTTGTGCAAGACTTATTTACCAATACAACGAACCCATGCATCATCAATGTGGGAGTAGATATAGATTTGAAATCCAACACGAACTTGAGATACAAAGTTGCAGCATACAAATTGAAGTCGTAGTGAAAGTGAGTAGAATTTTTCGAGATTTTTCAAGATAAGAAAAGAAATTCAAATAAAGCTATGTCACATTCAGAGGGTTTAGACACCTTATTTTCATCTCAATAGTGTGTACCTATTAGGACTATCAATCGTAGTCCTCATTCAGAAATTAGATAGAGATCAAACAGCTCGATAATATTAATCTTTAATTGAGATATTCAAAAGCCAAACAGAAATTATCAAGCCATTACATAACTATAATAAATGTTGTAGTTAAAGCAGCCCCCCAAAGAAAAACTCGTATTCACATCTTTCAAGGTGTTGGCGGAATGCAACCGACACATTTGTGCTGCTGTTTTTCGTTTTTCTGTGAAATTCTTATAATCAAAACCCCATCGAGCATGTCATTAAAGAGCGGGGTTTGAGGTTGAGGGCAAAATCTGTTTCCTTTTTTCTTCTTTCTTATTTTTTCCAATCTCTGTTTGATAAACTCAACCCAAAAGGATCTCCCCATAAATTCCATTAAAAAAAGCTCCCGGTGTAATAAAGCAACTCGAAATATTACTTCAATCTCAAACTATTTTCCCACCCCCCGATAGATTCCTTCAAAAGCCCGCGATTAATTATAATTGAAATAACATAAGTGAATGACGAAATTGCTATTTCGAAAGTAAACCGAATCTCATGTTTTCCGTCGCGATGATACCTTAAATTTCTGATCCTATCCAAAATACAATCTAAAACTCTTTATTTTTGGATAAATTGATTTTTTTTGTTTCACGAAATATTGAAGTTTCCTCCTAAAACAGACCAAATATTTCAAAAACATGCTTTTATGTGAAGTCTTCTTATTTTGTTTCCCACGCTAAGCATGTGTGGTTTTGCTAGTAATGGGTGTATAACATTAGACCAAACCTCTAACACTTTGAAACACGGTTTCCTTAAATCTCTGCTCTTTCCAAACATAAAAACCAATCACCAATTATTACTGATCGTTTTATTTGACGCATTACGACTTTAGCTTCTTTGAATGCATTACCCAGCAGAAGTGTCTTGGAAAGTTCTTTCAAGTAAGCAATCTAGTTAAAGACATGAGACGCGCTCGGTCAAGATTGAGAAATGAAATCCTAAACTTGAAAGTGATGCAATCCAGTTGAAGGCATGAGACGTGCTCGGCCGAGAGTGAGAAATGAAATCCTAAAGTTGAAAGCGAGAGGTTCACTTTCAAAGTGAACCTCTCCACCAACTTTGAAATCCTAAAGTCGAAAGCGAGAGGTTCACTTTCAAAGCGAACCTCTCAACCAACTTTTTTGAGAGGTTCGCTTTGAAAGTGTACCTCTCGCTTAACGTCAAAAGTGAACCTCACCATCACTTTCAACTTTAGGATTTTACTTCTCACTCTCAGCCGAGCACGTCTCATGTCTCATGCCTTCAACCGTTGATTTAATCTCGAGGGGATCTAACGGTTAAGGTCGGTCTCTGAAAATTGAAATCAGACAAAATGAAGTGAACATTTTTGCCAAAGGCAAGTCCACGTCCCTCCTAAACTTACATGGGTATATATATAGGTCCACCCCTCATCTCGAAAACAATCACAGAGTTTACAGCTCCAACTTCTCCTTCTCCTGGATATGGCAGATCAATCAGAAACACTCCAAAGGTACGTAGTTCATTCACGTGAATATGCTCTTAAAAACCGTGCTTAGAGCGCAGATTCAGTTGCTAGTTCTTTTCCCTTTGGATCTATCTTTTCTTCTTCTTTTTTTCAATTTCTTCCTTATTCGGTACAGGAACGACGAGCAATCACAACAACAGCAACAACATCAAAGTTTTTACTCGACCAAGAGATTTCATATTGCATTCACCTCGTTCAAGCTGCTTGTCATCGCGAGTGTCAATTCACAGCATACCAAGATGCGCAACCACATAGTTATGCAGTTTTACATCATTTGTGAAGTCATCTACCTCATAGCACTGATCAAAGTAATCGGATCCGAGAGGTCAAATCCGATATACCGATACTTGCACATCATTTTCGGGACTCTTGGCGTTGAGTTGCTTCTTTGGACAAGCTTGTCTCTGGCCATATGGCTGGTTGTCAATATGTGCTTTCTATTGTTTGTTTTGGCATCATCCGGTCAGCTTGCACGAGGTTTCAACTGCTTTCAAGAGATTATTCAGCTACTTGACGATGAGCCATTTTCTGAAGTTCAGTTTGATTTTTGAAGCTCCTGCAATCTTATTGTACTTGTGTATCAACTTTTTTTCATGTAAATTTAATAAATACTTATGACCGGGGAAAAGAGAAAGTTATCATATATGTGCTTTGTGTTTGGTGAACCTTACCTTATTGCCATGTTACGTACACGATTAATTTTAATTTCATCTCCTTCGTTTTGGCCAAATAATTTTTTTCTAGATGTGTCAAATTGGGTCAATTTACCCATTTTTAGATTGATATTTGTTGGGCGGGGTTTAAAATATGTCACTCCAATTTTATAAATGGTGTTAAAATGAGTTGGAAGAAATAAAATCCAACAAAAAATGGATCTAAATGGGTTTGACTTAGACCCATCTTTTTAAGTCAAGAGCTATATATGTTAGTATTCTACATGTTACACTTTTCTTTTCTTCTTTTTCCCTTTTGATGAACATCTAAAAGACCAGACAAAGAGCTATTTTAATAATTTATCTCTATGCCCATGATTATTTTTAAGTCGATCGTCAAAGATTATATGGACAGTGACGAAACTTTCCAATTTTTCCTTATAAAGATGGAATAAATCTCAAATTCAAGAAATTCATGGAAACATATCACCCAAAAACTTTCTGGCAACACATGGTCATCTAGGATGAATGAACACCTTGAAAGATTGATTACAGCTTCAATCACCCCTAAACCAGTTTTTAATAAATAACTATTAAACTTTAAAAAGTACAAGGAAATTGGATAGAATTCATGGGCCATTTCATCTCTGCGGTTGCTATAATCTAGACAAATGGGCCAATTTTCTATAATCTGGAAGTTGAGCTTGGACGGTCCAAGTTGGACCTATGCAATAAGGAAAAGTGAAAGCCCTTTGGATTAGACCTAATACAACTAAAAATGGGTATCAATGAGATTCGACAAGCTCCCCAAACAAGAAACTTATTCAACTTCGTTTAAGCTCGTGTTTTTTCCCTTCCAAAACCAAAAACTATCCCCAATTCCTTCCATACATAGACACGCCATTCTGTTCGAACCTCCATCAAATACTACATTAACCCAAATTACACTATCATGACATGACAATCACCAACCAAGTTTTAAACTTCTTAAACTCTACTTGTTTCGCAAAAAATGAATAATTTCAAAATAATCGTTTGTATCGTTTAAAATAATTAGTCAATAAAAAATGTTTTCATTTACCAACAACGATTTATGTCTAAATATTTTCGCGGGCAATGAAAATATATTTCATTTATTCGTTTATGTCAGCGATATAAGCAATCATATTTAGAAAAATGTTTTTCAAATAATTCATTTTTCGCAAAACAAACGGAATCTAGGTTTCGTTCGTTTCGCGGAAACTAAACTAGTTATGGAAAACATTTTCCCTCATTGGACAAAACACCTTCAAAAGTGAGGAAAATGTTTTCTTCTTTCTAAAAGAGGAAAACATTTTCCCTCTTCTTTCATCATTCATCATAATTATTTTTATTTTCTTTTTTTAAAATTCTAATTGTTGTTATTTTTAATAATCTTTTTTATTTTTTCTTTTTCTTTTTTTTCCTTCTTCTTCTTCCTTGGCCAGTCACTGGCCTGTGGTGAGGCCGAGCTTGCCCAAGGCCGGTGAACTCGGGCCTCGCTAGATTTGGTTAGCTAGGCGAGGCTCGGGCCTCGCCCGAGGTTGCTAGAGCCTCGCTGACGTCTAGCGAACTCAAGCCTCGTTAGCCTGTGGTGAGGCTCGAGCTCGCCTATGGTAGGTCGCCAGCCGCCGCCGTGGCTAGTGACTGGCCAAGGAAAAAGAAGAAGGAAAAAAAAAGAAAAAAAAGAAAATTAAAAATATTTTTAAAAAATAAAAAATTAGTAAAAGTATTACGAAGAGGAAAATATTTTCCATACCAAAAACGGAAAATATATTCCGAGACTTTTTTAAATTTCAACCGAACACTGGAAAGTTGTGCTATTTTCAGGAAAATAGCTCCCTGGAAAATATTTTCCAAAAATATAACATTTTCCGTGAAACGAACGGAGCCCAAGTTAGATTTCCTTTTCCGATTCATCATTTTGAGAATGATTGTGGCGTGTCTTCGTCGAATAGGATTTGAAAAGAAAACCATGGGTATATCATGCACTTTAGTCGCACTTATTCATGCTTCCAAATTTCCCATGAAATAAATAAAAAAGAAAACCAGAGTGTAAACGCTCAATAGAAAGTCCTAGGATGTCTTTAAAGGCACCACGAAAGATTAGACAAGCCTTCATCGACGGATACTTTTTCATCCAAAATACTTGATCTATATTAGTTGTGCGAACAAAAAGTTTTGGCTTTGATAATTAGTTTAATCCAGCTCTAAACGAATCAAAGCAGAACAGGTTCCGAACTCTTCTCCGTGTGGTCCCGATTTCGCTTCTCCTTGAAAGTTAGAGGGCTGGCCAAAAATCAAAGCGCATCTCCAACCCGACCAACCAGAGAACGCCTCAGGCAGCTTCCAAGAACATCATCAAGACTTTGAAGAATCTGATAATGTTTTAGGAGTTGTAAAGCAAGAAGTCTTGGCGTCGCAAAGCTGTAAATTTCCGAGACCGACATCATTTTTAGGCCATTTCATTGGATAAAAAGAGGTAGACGAGATGTCATTATCTACAACGTACTGTCAAGATGAGAATAAATCGAAATAATTGAATTTATAAAGAATTATACTGATAACAACATTCAAATGGACAAATTGTTTAACAAATCACTTAGTGGCAATAATGAATAACACTTCTATTTGTTGTTTGGCTAATCCATCCGTATTATCTGCGTAAAATGTTACAAGTCGCTTCTACAGATATTGCGTTGCATGGCCATAGCATATGATCGACATAAACCCAAAATAAGTCGAATAATGCACTCATCTTCACCCAATACATAAATAAAGATAGTGCCTAGGTGAATTGATCAAAATATTGTAAATAATTACGTAATAATACTTACAGTCATCTGTGGCTCTTAATACTATCGAGCCATTTCTCTTTTGTCCATACTGTCTCTCCTCAATTTTTATCCCTTACAGGGTTATCACACAATCTTTTCTTCACATCGTCACCCCATCCTATCGTACAAAAGCATAATGGTAATAACACTCCAAGGATTAGGTGGTTGCCCTAACTCCATAATGGAAAAAGCATTAAGAAGAAAAATCTAAGACTAACAGTTCTAATGATAATCGGAAACATCACATTCTACACCAAATAGAAAGATGAAACTTATCGAAACTCCTATAGAGCTCAAACCCTAGTAGCTATGATAAGATTAATAATTTAAATAGAAGGAAAACCCAAATGATGTTTGGACTTCTATTGGACTTGGGGATATATGCAAACGAGTATTGTTACCAAAACTCAACAATCAAACTAATATTTTGGCCACAAACAACTGATTTGATCCGATTGTCTGCGTCATTTAACTTTTGTCTATGCGAGTAAGCCTTGCAGCTACCATGGACAGCAGTACCAAGATTAGTCAAGATCTTGAAACAACTTTGTTGCGTAGCTTACCAGTCAAATCCAGCATTACAACAGCAAAGTTCAACATCTTCACAGTGGGTTGACAACCATTTCTCAATGAAAGGACAAGTATAATGAAGCTATTCTCTGCGTCAGATTAAGGGCATGTTTATGCATGCTTCAACCAAAGCAAAATGTCCTGCTGGAATTAAAAACATTATCCAAATTTCAAAAAATCATGAAAAATTATATATGAATTTAAATGTCAAAATTTGTCTATGTGAAAGTTTCAGGTGTTAAGTGCTAAGAAAAAGTCAATATGTATACTAAAATGCACACCCTAATATCCACAACAATCCCAATTGAACGAACTCAAATGGATAACCACAAGCATACCCCACTTACTCCATGGTTCCAATCAAATCCCTTCAAAGTGTAACTCATGGGATGCTCTGAGCAAGAGTACTTGCTACTGTTGAAGAGCATGTGTTGACACCTAAATTTTACCGAGCATTTAGTTTAATTTACATGGAAAATTAGGGATTAATTTTAACCCCTAAACAAAAAATATTTAATTTTGCATAACATATAGTTTAGGTTCACTTTTAGTTTAATTGCATTATTGCATCGGACTGGCGAGGGTGAGCGAGTCTAAAATTCATCGAACAAAAACGCGACGCTCAGGAATGCAAGGGCCCGAGAATTTCACGTTACACGGGCTTGGTTGTTTTTAATTTGGGCTTGATTTAATCTGATGAATTTAATTAATTTTAGCCCAAGTTAATTCAGCCCATTTAAATTAATTAAACCTAAGCCCACTAGGATTAGAAAACCCATCTAAGTTAACCTAGGGTTAGTCTATATAAACATACATTAGGTCAGAAATTAGGGGGACAGGTGATAATACACATCAGAAAATTTTTGAGAGAAATAGAGTGAGAAGGAGAGAGAGAGACCGGCGAGACCTCCTTCGCCGCCGCCGTGCCCTCGCCGGCGCCGAGTCCCTCCAGCCGCCGCACCCTTTGTTCGCCGCCGGAGCCACCCTCATCCGCAGCGGCACCGCCTCCCGAAGCTACTCGCCTCGCCAACTCACCGTCGCCTCAGCATCTCTCTTCACGCCTGCAGCCGCTGCGCCGCTCCTCTCCGATCACCAGACGCCGTCCCAGCCGCTGTCCACGTCGCCCGGAGTCACCCTCAGCCGCTGTCCACGTCGCCCGGAGTCACCCACAGCCGCTCAACCGCGCCGCCGGAGACGTCCTCAGCGCTCACGCAGCCACCACCGTGCTCCACCGCCGCTCGTCGCGCCCCTGCCAAGCCGCCCCTGCTGTGCTGCTCTCAGCCTCAACCCGCTGTGACATGCCCGGAGCCGCCTCACCGTCGAGCTGCTGACTGTCGACGCTGCCCATCACCGAGGACCACCGCTCGCCGCTGCAAGCCCAGGAGCTCCGCCGTGAAGCTCCCTGCCTCGCCGTGCCTGCTCACCGTTCACCGCCACCGGAATTGACGCGCCGTGCTCCCTCGCCGTACCTCGTCCGCACCGCTGCTGCCCGGGAGACGCCCTGCCTCGCTGATCGCCACTGTTCCCGCCGGAACAGTGCCCTTCCCGCCGGAGCAGCTGCCTCAGCCGTGAGACCCGCCAGCTCGACGCCTTGCCGCCGCTGTTCCCGCCCGTCGTCGCCCGGAGCAGCTCGCCGGAACAGTGCCCCGGAGTCCCACCGCCGTGTTGCCGTGAGTCCCGCCAGTGCCGTGCCTCCCGATCCCGATCCGCAAAGACGCAATCCCGATCCAATTCCCAATTTGGAAATTTTTCAAATTAGGTAAGTGAATGTTATCCAATCAATCTTTAGAATATCCAATTTCCTGATTTGAGTATTCTGAATGTTGCATGATTATCACGTTGGAATATTGGATTGCTTTAGGATAATGTTTGATGTCCACGATATTTGAAATATTCAAATTAGGAATCGTTTCCTGATTTAGCAACGTATCGGGACGTCTATCCGACTTTAACCCTAAAGTCCGATACGCGGCGGTACGGAGGAAATCATTATTCTATTCATAACCACTTGAATACGATAATGATTTTGATTCGCTTTCCAAATTTAAATAATCAGTTATCCGTTAATATCTATAACCCTTTAGATATGACCGATAATTTGATTTTTGTGCCTAATCAGAGTTTGAAACGAATTTGGCGGATCACGTGGATGATTTGAATTGTTTTCTATCCTTGCTTGTTTGATTATATTTCCTTTTTCGAATAAAACAGAAAAATCCAAAATACTAGTTAGATTTGAATTAGAGTTTTGCATGTCTAGGATTTTTGAATATATCCCGAAGGATAAGATGAATATCTAATTTAAATTAGGACTTAACGTGGCATGTTTCCTAATTTAAATTAGGTATTATTTCAAGTCCTAACGGATTATTCACATTATTTATTATTCTGAATTTTAATCAAAAATCCCAAAAAGAAGTCATTCTAGGGTAGATTAAGTCATCATAGATTGCATGTTATTTTAGGTATTTTTATTATTCCGAATTTTAACAGAAAATACCAAAAATAGAAGTCGTTAGCTTGCATGTTATTTTAGGCATTTTCATTAATTCCGAATTTCCTTAAAGAAAAATACCAAAAAATACATCATTACACGTCATTAGAATTAAGTCACGTCGTCGCACGACATATAGTATGCATGCTAGGTTGCATTATTTCGTATGGCATATTTGCATGTCATTGCATATAGTTTAAGTTTCATTTAAATAAAGTGAAAATCCAAAAAAAGAGAAATTGAGTGAATGCTTTGTTAATTAGAAATCATATTAGGATTGTCTGTATGATTTTTCGCTAACAATGCAGATGCTTGCTGGATCCCGGGTAAGTTGTTCTCCTAAGCTAGCAATTTATTTAACGCTTTGATTTATGGGTGTTAAATTGGTGGTTTGCGCACCCGCATGAACACCTCACATGTTAGTAATTAAGTTTAAATGGATCCAAACTGCCTGCCAAAAACATTTTTGAAAAGAAAAGGTACCGAAAGGGCGTTAGACTAGATCTAGCGTAATCAAGTCCCCGGACTTAAAATCTCTGGTTCGTAGGAATAAAACATATCTCCCTATGTTTTATTTAGGTTTCTAATCGACCTACCGTAAACTGATTAGTGGCGACTCCAAGCATGAAGACATTTGCATGTTAAGAACTTAAACCTTAAGTTGCGATTTGGTAGGACTTGGGAGGGTCCGAATTAAGTTCAGACTTAATAATCCATTAGCCCGGAAAATCGACACTAGATTTTTTTTTTAGGGTCGCGACAGCATGTGATTGCTTTAATCCGTCAGGCTACACTTCTACATTCTCACTAGATTTATGAATAGTCTTACTGTTTAAGTGCTCATAATTTCTAAAAGACAAAGAGCTTCTCTCCACAACAAGAAATATATATATTGTATTCATGTATCTCTACATACATTGTTTTTTTTTTTTGGTAAGGACATACATTGTTATTGTATCTCTATATAAAAAAAAGGCCATTTTCTTTATGAAAATGCCCATCTCCAAATTTTAAATTCTCACATCCACCCAAAGTACTCAAAATTAACTAATCATCAAATATTCCAAACCCTAAGCTAAGCTAAACTGAGTTTCCAAGGAGTGACAATTTGGTCTTTCCAATGTAGAATTTGCTTGGAGGTATGTGAATAATATTTATATAAATAGAGTTGTGTGAGTGATCATATGATAAAAATGAGATCGTCTTTAGTATCTTTATCGAGTCAAGTGTATAATAGATATAACCACTAGGCCATTTTAATTTCACTTATTTTGGAATAGATAAAAAGAAATTCGTTTTGATACTTTTTGCTAAGATAATTTTAGCTTACCCCAAAAGTGCCATGTGACCATTCATTCAACTTGGGCACAGATTCTTTATCTTTGTGTAAGCCATATCAATAAGTAAATTCCAAACTTATAAAATATCCTACTTTTTTTAACGGTTAAGTACGACAAGAGGCATGTCTAGGATGGGCGAGGGCGACCCAATTCAACAGATTGTCGGCATTTAATAATACTAATAAAATATGAACATAGATGGTCGATCCATCCCATCTGGACTAATCGGCTGATGTTGCATTGAAATTTAAAACAAGAGCATAAAACCCACGAGCCCGCGAACTCTATCCTCGTCACATGTCATCTCCGGGTTGTAGATGGTAGAGGGAACCGTGTTGAAAATGAGTGCCCCGTTTTGAAAATGGGACCAAAGAGTGCGGATGTCATGCCAGTGACGGCCCCGTGTTGAAAATGGAGCCACGAAGGGGCATCTCGAACTCATTGACAGCTAAAAAACCTCATTGACATGACATCCGAGATGCGAGGAAAACCCTCAAGAGATCATGAAATCTGTGATCTGCCAATCAAATGTGATAAACATTCGCAAAAGTCAAGCCCACGTCAATTAGACGCGAGGAAACCTAAATTTACATTTATTTTACAAAAAATAAATAATTTCAAAAACATCTTTATAAAAATAATCGTCCATTTCGCTTGAAGTTATCGATTAATGAAAAATATTTTCATTATCGATAACAATTTATATCTAAACACTTTCGTGGATAAAGAAAATATTTTTTATTTAATTATTTTTATAATTTATTTTTATAAGCGATACAAATAATTATTTTTAAAAAAATATTTTTTAAATTATTTATTTTTTGTGAAATAAGCGGAGCCTTAAAGCTCATGACATTTTTTATACGTGGAAACCCTAAAGAGCACATGGAATCTACGATCTGCCGATTAAATTTGATGAACATTCGCGATATAAAATGAGGAGGAGAGTTGAACTACCTCTCCAAAGCAATAAATGCCACCAATGGCCTTATCCTATATAAACACACGGCAACGAAGTGCTTGTTCCACTCGCTCACTCACAAAACTTAAAAACAGTCACAGCATTCATCCACCTCCAACTTCTCCAAAATATGGGGGATCATACAGTGACACTCGAAAGGTATGTAATTTATTCATGGGAATGTGCTCCTATTTGAGCACCAACTAAGGAGCTAGTTTTTTTTTTCTTGTGAATATGTTTTCTTTCAATCAATATCTTCTTAATTCGGTACAGACTCGACGAGCAACCACAACATCAACAAGAGGAAAGTTTTTACTCTACCAAGAGATTTCATATTGCATTTACCTCGTTCAAGTTGTTTGTCTTCGCATATTTCAATTCGCAACACACTGGGACATCGAGCCACATGATTATGCAGTTTTATATCATTTGCGAAGTTATCTATCTCATAGCACTAATCAAAGTGACCGGACCAACGAGCCCGAACCTTGTATACCACTACCTATATATCGTCTTCGGGACTCTCGGTTCCGAGTTGCTTCTCTTGACAAATCTGTCTTTTGCCATGTGGCTGATCATCAATATGTGCTTGTTAATGTTTACTTTGGCATGTTTGCTTGCATGGGTTTCTAACCAGTTTAGTGAGATTGTTCAGCTGTTTGATGATGTGCCATTATCTGAAGTTCGTTTGGATATTTGAAGCTCCTGCAATCATACTATATGTGGATATCAATCTTGTTGCATGTCATTTGTAATAGATACTTATAATTTTAACAATATATTTTTGTAGACCGGTGATCATTTTGGGTCAATCATCATAGAAATTATGAAATTTTGATATTTTCATGTATAAAGATAATATAAAGCTTGAATTACGAAAAGGCCACGCTATTTTCACAACAGGTTTGTCTGCATCCACACCCTAGGGTTGTGATCGAACGGTGTTGCCCGTAGGGTGGCCCGTGTCAAATTTTCTCTTCCGTTTGTTCTGGCTTGGGGTAACTAACAAAATGCCCCCATCTAAAATTAGAAGGTCAAACATGGGTCACGTGTAAACCTGCCAATCCACATGTTTTTTTTTTCTTGCTGAGTTTCTTCAAAAAGAAATCGCATGGGTTTCTTTTTCAAGAAATTCCACATCCAGTGAATTATAGTTCTCCACTTCTCGCCCTCGAACTGCTAGTTCTATTAATGAAATTCCTTGAGCTTTTGCACATGATCGCGCTCTTTCCATCATTTATTTAGCTAAAACACTCATCGATACGGTACCCACCTTTCAATATCTAAAAGCTATTATGCGTTTTCCGTCCTCTTTATTTCTAAGAAAAATATTAGTGGTTTATAACAGTTACGTCATTAGCTCACTTGACGTGCGTAAATCTAATCAGCTCTACTCAAAATGCGACCGGTGTCGGGTGATATGAAACGGATAGAAAGCTCTCTTTTCTCTATACTTTAGTTTTCTTTTTTTTGGTCGGTTTTCTCTCTCCTTTAGTTTTTTTTTTTGGTCAAGTCTCTCTCCTTTAGTTGGTGGGTGCGGAAAGTACTTAGCAAGAGCAACAATAAATGCTCACATTTATTTTCCGCACTGTCTCTCTTCTCTCTCTTTGTTTCCTCTCTCTTCTTGGGAACGTAAAAGATGAGATCCTCTTACCTGTCTTTTCTACGACAAGGCTTCCATCCTCTCTTCCTCTCTCGAGGCTCACCTCAAGCCCTCCCCTCCTCCTTCTTCTTCGCCTTCATCCTCGTCGCCGCGGCCGTCGTCGTTCCTGCTCCAGCTCTAGTTCTAGAAACCGCCGACTGACCTCTTGAGCTCTTCTTCATCTTCTACTCCTGAATCGGTCCCAATTTCGGGCTTGGGTACGTCGCCAACGATTTTAAGCGGGAGAGGCTTGAGAGGCTGGATAGGGTTTCGGCGACGGCCGCGAGGGATGTTGTGGTGGAGGAGAGAGAGGAGTATGGCTACTCTGTTTATTGCAAGAGAGAGAGAAAGGAGGAAAGCTATGAAGGATTGGTATTCTGCTTCGGTGGGTATCCATTGAGATTTCAAGAAGGTAAATTTTTCTGTTTTTTAGTTAGGGCTTCTTCTTAATCGCGATGACGGGATGGATTGTAAATAGCTTGCTTTCGCATTGGATCATGATCATTCTACCTTAACAATTTATGCGATTGATATCAAACGGTTCAGGATGAGATGTGATTCGTATTTGTGATCACCAGAAAGAATTTGCCTAGTCAGACCTACTCACGGACTGGACAAAGAGGCCCGTTTAGCTCTAAGAATCCCTGGACCAGCTTTTAATTAATAACTATTAAAATTAAAAGTGTAAAAACAATATAAAGAATTCATGGTCCATTTCATTTCTGTGGTTGCTGTAATCTAGACAGAGGGGCCCGTTCAACTTTCCTTGCGTGCGTATCTTGGAAGTTGGACCTACACAATAAGGAAACGTAAGGCCTTTTGGATTAGACCTAGTGCAACCAAACGGGATTCGATAACCTCCCAAATCCAAAATTCGTCCAGTTCCTTCATTTATTCCAATTTATATGTGTTGGACCCGGTCTCAATGTTACAAATCTTGAGGGATCTTAAAATATTCAAAGATTTGAAAATATTCAGATCTCTTAATTATTAGGAGAGTATAAGTCTATTATATATATTAGGGCATGACCTCTTCTACTGATCAAATTTCTAACACGAGGAGAAATAAAAGGAGATGTGTTTTAATCACTTAAGTCATTAAAGTTTTTAGTCATTTCTTATTTGCTATTTTTTTCATGCTTAGTTTTGTTTTTAATTGGCTTTTTTTTCTAGTATGTTATTTCCATATTTAAGTGATAATTGCTGAGAATTGGAGTTGTGTTAGGTTCGGTCTAGGTTCGGTATGGGTTACTAAAATTTATATTGCATAAAAATTGGTCATTGGATAGCGTTTATCTTCTTTCGGTCGACAAAATGACAAATAGGGGAGAAAGTAAATAATTTCACACTATTATACGTCTTTCACTACCAAATGTAATGGATTAAATGCTTACGACTACAATACATATGAAGGATATTTAAAAGAAGCGGTCATGTTTTTTTTTTTTTCAGGAGTTGCTTGGACCCATTTTCAATCCACTCAAATCCAACCCTACCCACATGTTTGACAAATCTAGCACCTTATTGGCGCATTGGTTATCAATTATGTACTACATTGCTTTGGTTTTTGGCTGTTATGACTACAATTGCAATAACAACCAAAGTCATAATAGTTATACATAATCACCTGAGGGTTTGCTACATGCTCTCAAGGAACATTCTCTAGTCGTAACGTGTCGCAAACAATCACTTGGAAAATTCTCGAAAAATGGTAGATTTGTCACTGCAGGAATAGTTCCTTGAAGGAGAATGGACTTTCTCCGATAGCCTGCGTAATAACCTCCAGTTAAACTATTGCAACCTAGATGAAATAGTCCCTCCACAGATGATGGGACCTTTTACAACCATCGCCACCAACCAATCAATGTGTGAGAGAGAGAGAGAGAGTATGTGCGTGTGCACACTTTGAACTTTCAAATCTATGACAATTCCCTTTACACACTATAGGCTATTCGCCGTTATTCAATTATTCTTGAATGGCTATCACATTACGAGCATGCACCATCGCATGATGCCTAATCGCTGTAAGCAAGAGATTAGATGCTTAGGTGCTCTATTAACACTGATTTAGTATGGTGTATATCCTTTGAAAGCACTTTGACAATTTTTTTTCCTCTTGGCGGTGCGGTTTACCATTCAAAACACCGAACATCTTTGACCTCTCACACTTCAAGAAAAAGTCACCCCAGAGTCCTTTGAAGGCTTCAAACTGTTAAAAGGTTAATATCAGAAGTCACGGCCAATGAACCCTCCCAAACAATCGCCTCGCTTGGATAACACAAAAACAAACAAATGGGTTTGACATCTGTCACCCCATCCTCTCA